>CAXAJV010000881.1:0-18100 GCA_963969225.1 Xylocopa violacea
ACATCGCCGTTTTACTCGAGCCAAAAGGAAAACGAAATTAATGTCTCGACGGAGAGGTCAAAGAAGGAGGAGCTTGAACTCGCTTTTGAAGTAATTTCCGTCCTTTTGCAACATGGGAATTTTTTTTATGTCGCTGCAGACCGATACCATCGACGCGACGTAATGCCCGAGCAATACCGTTATGGCATTTCCTGCGATGTTGGTCTCGAATCCTTTCAAACCTACCGCACCCATTACAAGTTTCCAATAGAAGGAGCGATCCGGCGTGATGTAATGAAAGGAATAATAATACAAGGGGAACGAGCGAAAAAAGAGAAACGTCAAAGTAAAACAACGCCAAAAGCGGTCCGAATCGATGCGCTGCCTCCATGAAAAAGCATCCGACGTGTTGTATAACTGTCACGCACCCGTCAAAAGGGAAATTCTTTTTCGAAAAATGAATCTGTCCGCCATTTGACAAACCCGATAATCGCGCGTCTTATCCGACATAGCTACACGATCCGCCGCTATAATTGGATGGCTCGCATCAGTTTTCCCTCACTGTTCGTTCCTGTTGCGGGAACTTGTTCCGGGTATCGCTACGAACCCGATTAACTTCGATGCCTGAATTTAATGAGAACGCGATGCGCGAAACTTTCGGACAACGAAACAGAACCGCGCTGGTTGCAAACACAAAGCAACGCTGAAACGCGTAGTAAGTAATGCGCAATGTGGATTCGATATGAATCTCCCAACTCGCGACGTGACGGCTTGGAAATTTATAATTACTCGTCAAATTTTTTCTTCTATCTCGGTGACAGAACCGAAGTTATGAACCGAAGAAGGGAAAATTCTGCAGCTTCATTCTGCGAGAAGTAACCTGCTCCGCTTAACCGAATCGTAATATTCTAAAATTTGTCTTTTATTACCTCCAGCCTCCCCGTGAACCAACTTTCGCAGCAATCAAAAGACACAACCCCGGTCCCGTTATTTTCCTCGCCTTTCGCTCCCAGACCATCTACATGGGACACGTGCACACGCGCATACCGACCATCACGGGATTAGCTCCTTACGTACGACGACAATAATTTATCAAAGTACTTCTTACAAGACTAAAAGTGCCAATGCTGACAACCGGTGGAATAAAAAAAACTTCCACTTCTTCCGTTCCTCTCTTCTTTACATTTCGTTCTGGCTTTCTTTAATTCCTACCCGCGAGAGAATTATGATCGACGATTTAAACAGTCGCACGCGGCAAAATGAAAGGAACAGAATTCGCGAGGCGTGACGTGGGACAGGGTAAGACGGTTTGGAGGAAGCGAGGAAGAGAATGAACGGGAGGGAGAGGGAAGGTAGGGTAGTAGGGAACGAGGCAGGGCTTCGAGGGTGACGGAGGGTTGATGCGTTCCACAGGAGGGTAGTGTTGATACAGTCGCAGAGCCAGTCAGTAGCTGCTACGACACGGGGCCGCGCGCGTGTGCTCCAACTACTCCAACGGCTCTCTGTCCTACGATGCCGTTGGATTATTATGGCCGAAGAAATGTGTACGAAGAGTCAAACAAGTGGACGAAAAACCGACCGGCTCGTGTCCCGCGAATCCTGCCGCGGTTCTTCGGCGTTTTATTGAACGATTCCATGAAATTGCTATTGTCACAGTGGTGTTCCGTCACCGATGTGAAAATCGTAAGCATCGTTAAAATATCTCTCTGATAACAGAGTACATTGAAGACACAGGTGTAATCGATCGATCCACTGGATAACACGGGGGGCAAAATTATTCGAGCGAGGAGCAAAAAGAAATTAACTACGGAAATTCCTTCGCGGGTAAAGAATGAACACATAGTTTAACAAAAACCGTTTAAAACAAAAATGAAACAATGGCAAAAGGGAGAAACTAATCCCCATGCGATTACGCTTAGCGCATGATATAACATGAGAAACAGTTTGGAAGATTACTTCTGAAATTCTCTGGCAATACAGCTTGACGAGACGCAGGTGATTGAAAAATACCACGTTCGTTAAGTGGCAGCTGTCGCGGTTTTATAGCAATTTACGCGACCCTGTGCTTGTCGCGCACGCAAGAACGTTATCGCCGGAGTAATTGCGCCGTAAACTAGTGAATAATTGTCTCAATGAAAATGAAGGAAAAAGAAAAGAGACTGTTTGAAAACTTTTTTCGTAGGTTCGAGTAACATTTTCGAGATAGCGTTACCAGAAGCACGCGTCGGTACAATTTTCTGGTAATGAATGAAGGAAAGTAAATGCTATCCGTCGTTGACCGTAATCGGTCAGATTAGAGGCTTCGAGCGTAAGATCTGTTAATGAGAAATTTAATTACCGAGTAAGCGGTGAAACCAGTCGTAGCTTCCATATCATCGTCGATGCCTTTTGTAATTAACATTTTCAGGAAGCCGTTTAAAAAAAGTAAATTTCAAAGTCGGAACACCGCGAACCGGGCCCACACTATACAAAGCGTGCAAATCAGATTAAAAAATAATCCCCAAACTTAGAGAAATGAACAGATGTGTCTCGTGGACCTGTTATTCCTGTGGTTTACATTTTTCAACGCATTCATAAATCACTCGTTCCACAATGCTCAAAGATAATTACTGGAAGTAACGATGAAAAATGTTTATGTCGGTTCAGGAAACAAATCCATTCTGTATCCAATAATCCACACACATTAGCTTGATAAATTAATTTTTATAAAAAGAAAAAGATATATAATATACTCCATCATGCGAATAACAAATGTTTACATTTTAAAAGATATTCTCTGGCGATAAAAATGTATTATTTGACAATTCTAGCGGAATAGGAAATCCAGTAAAAATTATACGAATGTTTCCCCACAACCAATTAATGCTGTTAACTGACAGAAGACTTCACTTATTTGTAATTTAATTGAGATTAATTTCGAGGGAAAAACAAACTGATACGTGCACACTGCAACGTTCTATTCTCTTTCACGTCCGTTTAACCGAATCATTTAGAAAGTCATATAAATTTTCATGTCAAAAGTTTCGTAATGCTGCACAGTATATGCGAATTTTTTTTCAACGTGATGAAGTTTTGTACGAAAAAGGAAAAACTAGGCAGACAGACAAAATGGAATGAAAGAAAAAAGCCTATGGCTATCTGGAAAGGCTCCTTTGTTTTTCAATGAGATTCCGAAATTGTAATATAATATTATATTCTATTCATCGCGGTTGAAACAGAAACTAACAGTGCTTCAGCAAACTTTCTCTCGGGAACTTTTTACATTAATTATACACCATCTCCATTTAGCCACAGAATAATAGCGAATACCAAACAGATACAATAAAATATCCGTCCGTTTATTCCAATTTGATCGATTCCAATCGTGGTTTCGCGATGAATTATGAGTTAAAATTTGGGAATTAAAAACTTTCTTAATCATAATTATGCAAATTAAAAACTGTAGAGATTGGAAATTCTGATCATTGACTTCCCTGAACTAAATCAGTAATGACCAATAGAATAGATCCAAAAAAATATGTAAATACCACTGTACACCATACAGTTTCATCAGCAATAGACAGTGCCATTTGTGCCATTCGAATACAGCATGAACTCATCGCATTATTAACCACCATCCTTGGCTTGATTCTCAATTACTACAGAACGTGGGATTTAATTACTCAATGCGTCATTTATATTTATTATACACAGGTTTCGCCAACACCTACAGCTTTTGTCAAAATTGTACACGGTTCGAACCTGAAAAGTGTTTCGCGATGAATTATGAGTTAAAATTTGAGAATTAAAAACTTTATTAATCATAATTATGCAAATTCAAAACTGTAGAGATTGGAAATTCTGATCATTGTCTTCCCTGAACTAAATCAGTAATGACCAATAGAATAGATCTCGTAGAAAAGATCCTCGAACGCCCACAAAACGAACGTCCGTTCTCCGTCAGGCGTTCGACAGAGTAGCCATCCAGACGTCCGTCAGCGTCACTTGGAACCATCGAGTGGCAACGGTGCAAGGCGTCGCGTTCTCAATATCGATCGTTGTCGAGTTACTTCCTAGACAATCCGTGATCCATTTCCAGATAGAGTCGGACAAAACTACGCTAGACCAGGTAACGGTTCCTCGTCGAGGGACGCAACAGGTAACGCGACCACATCCCTCGTTATAATGCGCTGCGTAACAGTTCGTCGCGTTTGAAAAAACACGAGGAGCGGTCCAAAAATCACAGCGACGAGAACGGGAGGGAGGCATAATGAAATGGAAATGGATTTTCGTGGCCACCACCGCGGAGCAACAGGTACGCCTCGTAACGAATTATCGCGGGCGCGATAAACGGTAATTCGGACGGAGAAAGGAAGTTCCACCAGCCACCGGAGACACGAGAACCAAGAAGGGCGCGACGTGTCAAAGTTTTTAATTAGTTCGCGAAGCGATCGGGTCGCTATCGGAACGCGAGTGGCTCGTTGCAAATCAAAAGCAATTTACACTTTTGCTGTCTTGGCACCGACTGGTCCATGCCCTATAGATTCTCCGACGAAATTATCCAATCAGAGAATCCCGATAGTTCCGAGGCTGCTGGCGCGGCGTTTTCAAATAGGCTTTCGATCTCGTCGACATGTAAACGTAAGAAAATTGCCCTGCCTCAAGTTCGACTCGGAATTTTATCGAGAAGCAGTCGCGACACATAGACGATTTCGCGAATATTTGCGAAATAAAAATAAGGATCCCAAGCCTAGGAGAAACATTTGTAATCGTGACAAAAGTTTTAGAAGCAAACAGGAACCGTACCACTGACGAGAAAGGGGTAACTGCTAACGAACAGTGGCCAAAAGCAAATGTTGCTTACTTTCCTTCTCGATGAGCTCTCTTGCGAGGAGCAAAGCTAGGTAGATATTTCCCATGACATTCGAGTAAATCCAGAATATCGCGAGACTACCAAACGAATCAACAGTTCCACGTGGAACGAACGATTACACCGGTTACCCCGCAAACAAGTCACCATCCACGATCACCCATTCATCACTCTAAACTTCCGCAGCGCCGTGTCAACCTCCACTTTTCGTTTCTTTACCCGATCGCAGAACTTCAGCAATTAGTACCAGACCAGCGGAACTCTCAGCGAAAGTGAAACGGATCGAACTTTCTTGCTCCAAAACAGCCGGTTCCAGTGGCCCCATAAAGGCCCTGTCACCATCGACTACCATCGCGATGTACCATCCAACGCCGCAACGCAACGTAACTAGAAACCATGGACTTGGAGAAAGCGGACCACCGATCTCCCATTGAGGAGCGACCATAGCCGCTCTGAACTGCAAGTTCCACTCGAACCCACCACCCGACGCAAACACAGGACAACGTGTGAAGCCGTTCGCAAGCTCAACCATTCACAATTATGAAGTCATGAAGCTTCTGTTACCTGCCGTGCTGATATACATGTGCTCGGCCAACAGCGAGCCGGGCGATAGATGGTTATTGAGCTCCGAGCAGGTTCGACTCGACGACGACGGCGACGATTACTCCAATAGCGAGTCGATCGATCGTGAAAAAATTAATCAGGAACTTCGCCGAGACTTTCCACCCCGGGCTGGTCCATCGACGCGAAAAGGGATCGCGCTCGTTTGAGGGCGCGACACGAGCGTGGCTTCCGGTTCGAGAACCCGGAAACTCATCATCTGATTCGATACGGCCGCAGATAGTTCCGATCTATGGACCCGAGCGCGCAGGTTCTCGTCGCCTGACCAGTGAAGAAGAAGGCGGTCGTCGAGGGCGACCTCTTCCTCGGAGGGTTTATGCTGTTGCACGAGAGGGAGGACCCGATCACGTGCGGCCCTGTTATGCCGTAGGGCGGAGTACAAGCATTGGAGGCGAGGCTTTACACCCTGGATAACCTCAATGAGGGCGAGGGCATTCTGCCGGGTGTGAAAATCGGGGCGCACATCCTTGACGATTGTGATAAGGACACGTACGGTCTGGAGATGGCGGTGGATTTCATAAGAGGTGAGTAACTGAGAATAACGAGGTCGCTAAGCTTACGTTTTCTCCGTTTTTTCGTATGCTAACGATCTGCGCGTTGCGCAGAAGGTAAAACGGTTCACCCTCAGAAACTCGAGTATATTTCCGTCGATTTGGAGAATTAATTCGTCGTAATTTTTAAAAACCTTGAGAGACCGTCGAATTTTGAACGCGGAAATAGACTGATAATGGATGTTTGTTGTTTCGCACATTTTTTTGCAGAAAATCAAATAGAAAGGAAAAACTTTTATCTCGAGTTATATGAAGCTACGTTCAATCGTGAGATTCGTAAACATTGTAAAACAGCATTGAAATTTATGGACTGTATCCTATGCATTCCGAATGTTTGTTCAGCCGATATACGAGCGACTAAAGCTGATTTAGAATAAAAGAATCAAAGCAACTTTCGAACAATCCTGCAGTTTGCCGCTGAGCAATTAAACAAATATATTATAACATCATATATTAATAAATCAGAGTGTTACTTCGCGCGCTAATGGAGAGGGACGCGCGGCAAAGTCGCAACATTAAAACAACCTAACAATTTTCCTGAATCGTTAGTCCAGATGCTTCTTGCAGTTGCGACGATAAACCCTGAAAGCGGGACGGGAAGATAATCATGCTGGCAGCGCATCGCTCGCTTCGAAATTATCACGACCAAACGCCGTTTACGACCTTCCTGTTTGCGAAGTACGAAATTTCACTGATAAACAGAATCACGGGAAAGAGAAACGACAAAGGTTTGTTGGAATTTCTATTTTCTGTGTTTTTCTGGTTCCTCGCAGTCAGCGCTCACGAAATATTTAGAGAACAAAATCAGAAATTAACGGGAGAACGAACGGAAAGAAGGAGAACGTACGAAAGAAAAAATAATGCATGGGTATGCATGGGTATGCATGGGTATAATAAAAGGCAGAAAAGAACGAACAATGAGATTGTTTCAGTGTTACAGCTTAAACGCGAAACTGTAAGTACGAAGCATGAGGAAATGGACTTCTAAAGTCCATTAATTCAATATCGCGCATTTGTCACGGGGGAAAGGTGTAGTAGACACTGAAGTTATCCTGGTATTAAAATGAATATCCAGCACGAGAAACGGCCAAGTTTCGCGAAACCACGGTGTAGTAAACCACGCCACTGGAGAACAGATGCGTAAAGGATATCGTCAACTTTTAAGCTTTTACGACGCAACAGAGGTAGCCAGAAGATTGCTATAATTAGCACAATTTTCCATTAGATTTAGTTCAGAAGTGACAGCTGGAGAACCATCGAGAACTTTCGCGACATAACCCTTTTCCCCAATTAGCATATCCCTTCACTTATAGCTAATAATTAGTGTACCACCATCGAATCGAGTCAAGACTGAATTACGAAACTAGACAAATTTCAGACAACGCTCAATTACGTTTAAAAATAATAGTGAAAAGCACGCGTAAGGTATTCGTTTGCAAAAAACATTCGATTAATCTTCATAGCGTCTGCGATCAATAGCGCACCGAATAATTAACCAACCCTCCTCAATAGTTCGCCAACTTTCGAAAAACAGATTACGTTCATTCATTATCGCAAGTCGTTATCAAAAGTCGTTCGAATTAGAGAGGATTTGACACCGCAGATTCAGGACTGCATCCCTTCTGCATCCCATTATGGGATGACCAGGAGCAATTAAAAGTCGCACTGAATAGACCCCAGAGATTCGATTAAACCGCACAAAGGACTGATGTAAATAGAAACGGAAGAATTGCTTATAGTAACGTACTCACGCTTGCACGTAGATGTGACGCAACATAAATTATTTACAGACTTTCCCAGGTCTCTGACCACATCATCCTCGTTCACAGCTATTATGACGCCAACTGACGGGGATAATAATGATGTCAAACTGAGCAGCGTAAAACAATGAACAATTATTTATCCATCGATTCGTCAGGGAATGATATACATATGTATATACTTGTTCCTGACCCACAAATTCTACAAATTTTACTTCTCTTATTATTTCTTGTTGCAAACCAGGATGAGATCATCGACGAACAAAATTGAGTGTAACAACGATCGTGCTATTACTGAATGTAGAATTACTCTCTATTCTTTGTTACTTCATTTAAATAGGCTAGTATTTGGCCATTTTTTTACGAGATCCTTGTAACGTACGAACATACAGTAATTTTACGACGTAAGCGGTTAAGTAACCAATGTAACGTTACAATTAACTAATTATGGGATACGCCGATGTTTAATGATCAACTACGATTTCAAACTACCTAGTAACTCGACTCCAATTGCAACGGAACCCACACCCCACTGAAAGCATGCTACGCCTTTCTACCTTGCGCCTTCACAAGCATTTAGGTCTCTATCAACCAATTATTCAATTCATTTAATGAAACTGTTGTCACGTGTTAAAATTATCCAAAATTTCCCAATTTCTCTCACTCGATATCACACTCCACATTTATTTTCGATTAAAAATATATTTCTAATTTATGCGGAATCTTCATTCGTAAACTTACTTCGTTCGCTCAAATAACAGCCGCTATTTTGAAGCAGCCAGTGTCTCCCTTTGGATTTAATACACTGCGCCCACAGGCCTTTAAACTTCGTTCGTAGTCGAAGCACGCTCCGGCGTAATTTGATCAGTGCCAGTCGTATTTTCTGAGTGTAGTAGGAAACCTAAATGAGACTGGCGCAACTGAATTTTACCCGGCCAGCAACGTTTTCGGTATGCGTCTCGTAAAAACGAACACGGTTCCTCACCTAAATATCTCGCATCGCTCAGTGTTTGTCTTGGCTGAGCTGTTGAATTATTTCTTCGCTGCTGTGGATATTTAAACAGGCTTGCGCGCGGTAGCTGCCTCCGCGGTTACATTAAAATTCCTTAAGTCCTTGAATTTTCGCGAAAATCCGTCGCGATACGCGCCCGGCTTGCCGCCAGCACTCTTTTCCATTACGAATCAGACTTTCAAGTCGCTAATGGTGCTTAACGATTTAAACAGGTCCATCGAGGGAGCATTAACTCATTTGTCAGGGAGAGCGTCCATTATACGTCCCATAATTCATAATGAATGGCGTCTCGCTCCTAAGGAATATTATTACTTTACTTTTAATTCTTCTACCGCTTTACATGTCGATATTTCTCGGACATTTTACAAGCCTCATCGAGAGAGAGAGAGAGAGAGAGAGAGAGAGAGAGGGAGGGAGAGAGAAAGGACAGAATGTGTAATTGCTAATAAAAGAAAATTGGTAAAGGAATTAATTTGAAGAGAAAATCTTAAGAAAGCCCTCTATTCGCTGAAATGCGATTAAAATATTTCGCATCGGTGAAAAGGATTGAAAATTCCGCTTCCATTAGCCAGAATGACCCGATACGATAAAGTTTTGTCTAAACGATCAGGAATTTCGTTCGAAATTATACATAAAACGAATCCTCTTATACTTTCTGTATTGAAAACTGATAAAGATCAAGTAACAAGCATCAACTATATCTCCATGCTTCACGAATGATAAAAACATTATTGATTTTTTTGTTGCTCGTCAAAATACATCGAATATAAAGGAAGCAAATTATCTTTCTATACCTTTCCACGCTGCAATAAATTATACAAATCTAACAATAGATATTTGAAGTAAAAGTTGTATTTCTCCTCTGCCGACGAAAAATTTGTCATAAAAGGAAGAAGGAACAAGGAATTTAAAAAAGGAGAACACTATCTCGAAAGGAAAAATATATGAACATTAATTGGCGAAAAAGGAAGGAATAATTATTTGGAAAGACGCCAAGCGTCGCATCCATTGAAATCTCACGACGGCAGCAATGGACAACGATTAATTACCGCTTTATCATTCCACCGGGCCATTAAAATTCGAAACGCGGTAACGCGACGCATTCTGGCGTTTTCCTTGCATATCCCTCCTACTTTATTGCCTCTGACCGGTTAAAAAAAAATTCATTCCGATTGCTACATCTAGAACGATTTTGTTACGTCGAGCGTTATTCCGCGAATAGCGCTGATCAAAATTCATGGTACGAACGAGGATGTAACACCAACCCTGATCCTATGAAATTATCAACTGGTTACCCCAGTAAAAATGTTAAATAAATAAATCGTTTATCTCTGATATTTGATTAAAATTCGTACTATAGGAGGAGAATTTAAAAAATGTAATACTTTTCGAATTCGTGAAAAATAATTGAACTGGAAGTTTAATAAAGTCTATGAGAGATTTTTTTGAAATTTTAGCTCGTTTCAAACGTGAATGGTGATTTCATTTTACTGGATTTGACAAATTTTATTGCCAATTACGCTTGGCGCAGTTAATATCAACACAGTGTCAATAAGTGATTAAATGAATCCAATTTTATGGACTCCAGATACGGTATATCCGCCCTTAGGTGTTGAATTTGGGGGAAGAGTATAGACACATTTCACATCGCTCCGTGCATTTTCGAGTTTTCGAATGGAAATCTTGAAATTTCGAATACAAGCTACGGCTTAATCGAATTTTGGTAAGTATCGCGTGAAATCCAGACGTATAAATCTGGGATTCTTTCGGTATTAGGGTCGAATAATAGCGAATTTCGTGCTCGGATTCGCTATCCTTCACGGTTACGACACGTGCGCGGTCGTTCGCCATTTCCAAATCTAATTTCGAGTCGTGGAGGCTGCTGACGACGTCGTGGGAGAACTGAAGAGGAAGAGGATATCGGAAGCTACACCGGTCAACACCTCAAGAAGTGTAAGAAGTGCGGAAAGTGCTGATAAACAGCTATTAAAGAACGGGAAGAAGGCGATGTGGTGCGGTAGAAAGTGAAGATAATTATCGTGCGCGCGTAATAATAACTCACAAAACGGGATATTAATCGCCAAAAATAACGATAAAAAGAGTTGAAATAGTAGACCGAGCGCCAACGTGCATTCACTATCAGCAAACTTTACCTTTCGCGAGGGACAAAGGTGCAGAGGTGTAAGCGAGTAGACAATAGATCGCAAGTATCAATCTGTCACGGTGATAAAGGACCCGTAGTGCGAGAGAGACAGCATCTCAATAATGATTATAATTCGTGATACGTCACGAATTTAAAAGTAAATAAATTCGTAACGCACCGAAGAAAGACAACAAATAAGCGCAGTGAGTGCGAGCACACACTGTAAACAGAATGACACAGAATTGTAAATAACAATCGTACATCAAGTGCAATAAAAGTAGTTTTGATTATAAATAAATTAAAACTACCGGATGGGTGAAAATAAACATGAAAAGTTAAAAGAAAAAAGACTTGTGCCCACGCTGACAGAAGGGGGTCGGGCAGATAAGTGTTTCACGGCAGGGGAGCTCTTGACCCACCGCGGAAAGTGTTCTCAAAAGTCGACTGTCACTGACCTACCTCTCAAGTTCCAACCTGTTTACCTACAAAAAAGGGGGACAGGAAGGCAATAAATAGACAGTGTGGAGGGGGTAAACACTCGTCGGCGTCGCACGCATGTCGACAAGTCAAAACAGGTTAAAAAGCTCGTTAAATACGGAAGCTTTACATCCTGTGCAGTTTGCAGTGAAGTAAATAAACACTTTCTACATGCAAATGTATGATAAGTGAAACAAACATAGTGAAGATACGACAGAATCAATTCCAAACAAAGAAAGACAGAATAAAAATATTACATGCATTACAAAAAGTTAAAGTGAATGGTATAAAAGATATTGTTCAACAAACTGCAGTAAGTGTGTAATATTAAGAAGACCAAGACGTGGTTAGAGTGTTTGTAATCCTCTCCATATCTGTAACACAAACAATTATAAGAACCATTCATTAAAATGCACATATAGATATATATTGTGAAGTGAGAAATTATAACTGAAGAGAAAGAACTAAGTGTCTAGCAGACATAACAAAGATAGGTTTTCAGGAGTTTCAAATTAGAGCAAAGCTGGCAGTTTTTACACCGGTAAAACTGCCAATAAGACGGAAAGCGGCAAAAAAATAGAGCACTCCATCGTTGGAATGGCGGTGGAAAACAGGTTTGCCGCCCTAGATATCGAAGGAGATTCAAATGAAAATGAATTTAGCCTGGAGGAGGCGATGGACAAAGCTTAAAATTCACCCTGCTGTGTCAAATACTATAAGTGAATGTGCACCATGCTGCCAAAGCACAGGACTTAGTAATAAGCGAAATGAAGCGCAGCATGGTGGAACTTATAGTCATCGCAGAACCGTATCGGATACCATTGAGTCAATATTGGATCGAGGATACAAGCCTATAACCAAAATAGCAAATGGAAACAGCTACATCGCGGTGAACTGGGCGGAATACGTGGTGGTGGGTGTGTACACACCGCTGAATTAGCCGTTGAGCGATTAAGAGCGCTTACTGGACGAAATATGGAGCGCAATTAAACACATTTGGAACCGCCCAGAATTTGTACTTGGAGATTTCAATGCGCATGCAGTCATGTGACATTCGAAAAGCACAATAGATCGCGGTCACTCGATGCTGAAGTGGGCGAATGCTGCAAACTTACAGATCCTAAATCGTGGAGCGGAAGCAACGAGCTCGCGATTTCAAGGAGATAGCATAGTAGATATCTCCGTGGGAAATGCTCTCACAGCGAAAAGAGTGCAAAATTGAGAAGTCGACAACATGGACAATCTGTCGGACCATAAGTGTATTTGGATACAGATATCCACAGCCCAAGCAAAACGCCTCAGAAATTCTTGATAGCAGCACCACGTAAAAAAATGAGCCGTTAAGAAGCTGAACGACGATTATATGCGGGTTGCTGCTTTATCCGCAACATGGACTCGAAAAAAAGAAGGTCCAGTGAATGTGGACGAGGAAATAGCAGAATTAATGGATTCCGTGACAGCGGTGTACAACGCTTGCATGCTACGTACAAAACCCAATGTGCAAAGACGACCTGTGTATTGGTGGAACGAAAAAATATCGCGAATTTGTGCAGAATGTACGCTAACGCGCCACCAGTACAAAAGAGAGAAGGGTCGCCGGTCCATGAGAAACATAGAAAACATCCTGCGGTGCAACGAAAGCTATAAAAATAAGAAAAAGAAGCTGCAGTCCGCAATATCTGACTCCAAGACACGGGCACGGGAGCGACTAATGTCCACCTTGCAAGAGGATCCGTGGGGGCGTCCATACAAAATGGTAATGGACAAACTAAGACCATGGGCGCCTCCTATATCAGAAACGATGCAACCAAACTTCCTGGAGCGGGTTGTTGAGAATCTATTTCCACGAGAGGAAAATGGCGCAACCAGAGATCGCCCGCGCAGTGCAAAAACTTAAGAGAAACAGCACTGCGCCAGGCCGGAATGAAGTTCCTGGCTGAACTTGGCTAGGAATTCTAGGTTTCTTTGCCCGACGGCTGCAGAGGATCTTCACGGAATGCTTGCAGACCGGAAAATTTCTAAGAAAGTGGAAATCTGGCAGAATGTTCTTGCTGAAAAAGCCCGGAAGGCCGGAAGAAGATCCGTCTGCTTATCGTCCTATCGTTCTGCTGGACGAGATAGGAAAAATCTTCGAAAGAGTAATTCACCGGAGACTCGTTCAGCATTTTACGACGAAAGGACGAGATTTAGCGGATTGCCAGTACGGTTTCAGGGAAGGTCGATCCGTAATCGATGCGATAAGAAATGTAAAGTCGATTGCAGAAACAGCCACAAAAAACGGGGGGATTGCTTTTGCGGTATCTTTTGACATGAAGAATGCCTTCAATTCCCTCTCGTGGGCGGCCATACGTGGAGCAATGATTTTCCGGAATACCTACGTATGGTAATAAATAACTACCTGAGCGATAGAACCATTACTTACAATGGAAAAGACAGATACTTTGAGAGGGTGGTCAATCGCGGTGTTCCGCAGGGATCGGTTCTTGAACCGTTACTGTGGAACATCGGATATAACATAGCTATCTTTCAGCCACTTCCGATAGGAGTACATATTACATGTTATGCCGATGACACGCTAGTACTTGCCACTAGAAGCAACGAAAGCAGGACCATCTGTCGTGCAGAAGGGGGAGTGGTATCGGTAACGATGAAGTTCCGTGAACTTGGCTTTCAGATTGCCGCGGAAAAAACGGAAGTTTTACTCTTGATTGACCCGCGTGACAATAAAAGAAGAGCTGAATGCCGAGAGATGAAAAAAATTGCGAATACAACTGTTGAGGTAAAAAAAGATATTAAATATCTTGGACTTCACCTCGATAGCAAGTGGAATTTCGAGTCGCATTTTGCAAGATTGGCGCCCAGATTGGATAGTGCGACACTACATTTTAGCCACATTATGCCATAGAGCGAAGTTCTTGTCGCGAGTAAAAAGAACTTGAAAACGGTGCGTAGACCGTGGAGGGAGGATGCGATAAGAGTATACAGGACGATCTCGTACGAAAGCAAGCCATGAGCCGTCACACGAACCATTAGACGATAAGTTTGCTTCGTCAAAATATCATGAGATGGACGGAAAGAAAAAGCGGCGTGCTCACGTACAGAATGACGCAGATATTCACCGGGATATTTTGCGTCATTTCTGAAGCGGATAGGCAAAGAAAACACGTCATTGAGCCCCCATTGCGAAGAGGAGTACGACAGCGGGTGTCACACGCTACAGCGCTGTCCAGCACGGGAGCTGCCACGGCGCGCTCTGGTAAGCGAGGTAGGGCCAGATTTAACTCTGAGCAATATCTTTGATAAAATGATGCTAAAACAGAGTTCCTGGCAGGCAATGGCTTTGTTTTGTGATAAAGTCACGGCTTTGAAGGAAGTGGAAGGAAGGAGGAGGAAGGAGGAGGAAGGAGGAGGAAGAGCGCGAATTCCCTGCCCGGCGTGTCCTGCGTGGTCGGCGTCGTAGACGTCTGCCGCGTCCAACCGTGCGAGCGGGGGCTGTTGTTTCCTGAAACGGTACGACAGTTCAGCTTCAAAGATTCTTTCGGTAGGCTGGTCTTCTCCTGCATTGCTACCATGACGCTAGTGGCAAGCTCAATGGAGACGCGATCTTCGCGGATCATGCGAAGACGAAGAAGAAGCTTCGCTGAAGACAAAAACAATGATATATACACAGAAGAGTTGCATCGTTGGAAACCACAGACCGAAGAAAGAAGAAAAACCCCAAGAGGAAAGTGGTGAACAATGCGTATAGTGCGGGCGCGAACAATCTCGTGTGCGTGAGTGCGCGAGAATTTCGTGTGTGTGAATGCGCGAGGTTTTCGTGTACGGGAGTCATCATGACAAACATTTGCAAAATGACAACCGAAAGCGAGGCAAGGTACTGGCAATGGATAAATAAATGAAGAAAGAAGACATTGCGTGGCAGACAGTTGCTGAATACATAATGGTCGGTAACTGGTCGACGACAAATGAAGAAGAGGAAAAATAAACGTAGACGGAGAGTTACCGACATCTGAATGTTTAATAACCAAGGTCGGTAACTCAAGAAGATCCATGTAAACGACAGAGGAAACACAGAAGTTACCGACGACGGAAGACACTGTAACCACGGTGGGTAACTCAAAGAAAAAAAAAAAGAAATGAACTTAGATTATCATGCTCGTACAAAACACATAAACTCAAAATATTCGGGATCAACCTTTGAGTCATTGCACGCGTATTGCGAGATGCGGAGATAAACGGGTGATCACGTCTATCTCCCACATGCCTTGGCACATCAAGAGCACAATGCAGTGCGTGCACTGCCCAGAAGAGAGTCTCCTGAAAACATTCAGAGACTCTCAGCGCGGGGGGGGGGGGGGCTGATGTAAACGATGTTAAGTGCCGGGCCTCCTCCATATATTTGTGCGCTATGATAAGCACTGTTAGGTTTTAGTCAGTAAGAGTCTGGCATAACCACCTAGCAAATTAATCCAAGTCGAGTGGAATCTATAAACATTTCCCAACGAAAAAAAAGGTGTCGAATTTGGAGGCTGGAGAACTCCTGCAGCGGTTACTAATGCCCCAGAGCCAATATGCAGTTATATGAACCCAATTCTGAAGGGCCTAGGTATGGCATCTCCGGCCATCTGATTCGAATTAGGAGCCCGGATAACCGTTGGAACAGTTAATAATAACACAGCGTCAACAGGTGATTAAATGATACCAACTCTTATGGCCCCAGTTACGGTATGTCTACTCCTATGTGTCGAAGTAGGGGGCCCTGGAACTCCTGGAGCGATTACTAATGCCGCAGAGCCAATAATAAGTTATATAAACCCGACTCTGCAGATCGTAGGTACGGCATCTCCGGCCATGGAATTCGAATTACGCGCACGGAAAACTGTTGGAGCCGTTAATGACAACACGGAGTCAATAGGTGATTAAATGAAACCAATTCTTGAGGATACAGTTAGGGCATGTCCGCCAATATGAGCCGAATTAGGCGGCTGTAGAAATCCTGAAACGATTACTGATTCCCCAGAGCCAATAAGAAGTTATTTGAACCCAACTCTGCACGGAATAGGTATGGCATCTCATGATATGGGATTATGTTCCCACCGATATGAAGGAACCGACACGCCTGGAATCTAGTAAAACACTACCACCGAGAGGCTACATGGGTTAGGTTAGGTTATATTACGTTATAGACGTATATAATGATCCCTCCGAGACGTAGGGGCCGACCCGCCGGGAATGTAGTGAAATACTACATTCGAGATGTTAGGTTGCCTTAGGGTAGGATATATATCGTTATAGACGTATATGATATCCCCACCGATAAGTACGGGCCGACACGACCGGGATACTGTAAAACATTCTCACCGAGGGGCAAGATAGGTTAGGTTAGGTTATAGTACGATATAAACGTATATAATGTCCCCACCGAGATGTAGGGGCCGACCGGCCTGGAATTTTGTAAAATACAACATTCGAGATGTTGGATTGCCCCTGGTTAGGATATACAAGTTATAGACGTATATAATGTACGCTCCGAGAGGTACGGGACGACACGAACGGGATTCTGTAGAACATTACCAGCGAGGGTCTAGATGGGTTAGGTTAGGTTATATTACGATATAGACGAATATTATGTGACCACCGAGACGTAGGGGCCGACCCGCCAGGAATGCTGTAAGCTATTACAACTGAGATGTCAGGTTGCCTTATGTTAGGATATATAACGTTATAAACGTATATACTGGTCCCACCGTGAAGTATGGGCCGACACGAACGGGATTCTGTAAAACATTACCAGCGAGTGGCAAAATGGGTTAGGATAGTTTATATTACGATATAGACGTATATAATGTCCCCACCGAGAAGTAGGGGCCGAACCGCCTGGCATGTTGTAAAATACAACATTCGAGATGTTAGGTTGCCTTAGGTTAGGATATATAACGTTATAGACGTATATAATGCCCGCACCGAGGCGTACGGGACGACACGAACGCGATTGTGTAAAACACTACCAGCGAGGGTCTAAATGGGTTAGGTTAGGCTCTATAACGTTATAGACGTTTATAATGTTCCCACCGAGAAGTAGGGGCCGACCCGCCAGAAATGTTGGAAAATACTACATCCGAGATGTTAGGTTGCCTTAGGTTAGGATATATAACGTTATAAACGTATATAATGTCCGCACCGAGAAGTACGCGCCGACACGGCCGGGATTCTGTAAAACATTATCACCGAGTGGCAAAATGGGTTAGGATAGTTTATATTACGATATAGACGTATATAATGTCCCCACCGAGAAGTAGGGGCCGTCCCGCCTGGAATATTGTAAAATACTACATTCTAGATGTTAGGTTGCCTTAGGTTAGGATATATAACGTTATAGACGTATATAATGCACGCACCGAGACGTGCGGGACGACACGAAAGGGATTCTGTAAAACATTACCAGCGAGGGTCTAGATGGGTTAGGTTAGGTTATATTACGATATAGACGAATATTATGTGACCACCGACACGTAGGGGCCGACCCGCCAGGAATGTTGGAAAATACTACATCCGAGATGTTAGGTTGCCTTAGGTTAGGATATATAACGTTATAAACGTATATAATGTCCGCACCGAGACGTACGGTACGACACGAAAGGGATTCTGTAAAACACTACCACCGAGGTTCTAGATTGGTCAGGTTAGGTTATATTACGTTATAGACGT
>CAXAJV010000882.1:0-15373 GCA_963969225.1 Xylocopa violacea
GGGCGACAGGGAGGTATATGTCGCGATGCCTCACAAGAGGGCAGACCAGAGGGTCTACGGGCTCGAGGGCTCCATAACGCCACAAGAAGTGGCGGAAGCCATCGCATCCGCAGGAGGATGCAAGGCCGAGGAAATACGGACCGGGATACGACGGGACTCGTCAAACGGGCTCGGCACCATGTGGGTGCAGTGTCCCCTCGCCGCTGCCACGAAAGTGGCATATGCCGGCAGAATAAGGATCGGTTGGTCCTTGATCCGGGTGGCGGCTTTAAAGCCGAGACCGGATCGATGCTTCAAGTGCTGGGAAACTGGCCACGTACAGCAAAGCTGTACCAGCAAAGTGGATCGGCGCAACCTGTGTTACAGGTGCGGTGAGTCCGGCCACAGAGCCAGTGAGTGCAGGCAAACTGCGCCCACATGCATCGTCTGCAAGGTTGCAGGCAGACCTGCACACCACAAGACTGGTGGGGAGGTGTGCAAGGCACCTAAAGCTACGAAAAAGAGCAGCAAGCCGGCTGTAGAAGCCGTAACGGCAGCGGCATGTAGGAAGGAACCAGCGACCGCTCTGGAAGAAGGAAAGACCGTGAAGCCGGCAACAACGACTCCAGCAGGTAAGGGCCAGGAGGAGGCCATGGATACGGCATAAAATTCACGCCATGCCGTATCCTGCAGACCAACTCGAATCATGCTGCCCGTGCCCAAGACCTGGTAGTAGCAAGACTACAGGGCGGCGATTTCGAGTTGGCAGTGATAGCGGAGCCGTACTCCATCCGCGACAATCGAGCGTGGATCGGAGATAGAGACGGCTCGGTGGTGATCGTGCAGTCTGCACGGACACGTGTACGACCAACCAAGACGGTCGCACGCGAGGAAGGATTCGTCGCGATAACCTGGGCGGGATTCACCGTTATCGGACTATACGCCCCTCCCAGGTGGTCCATCAGCAAGTACGAAGACCTGTTGGACAGGACGGGACGGACAGTTGCGAGATATGCAGAGTCGCCCGTCCTAGTGCTAGGAGACTATAATGCGCACGTGACGGCGTGGGGATCATCTAGGACGGACGCAAGAGGCCACGCCACGCTAGACTGGGCGGCTGGCCTGGGCCTGACGCTACTAAACGAAGGCTCAGCCAGCACATGCGTGCGGTACCAGGGAGAAAGCATCGTGGACCTCTCCTTTGGTAACCGCAAGGCAGCACGGCAAATTAGAGAATGGAGGGTGGAAGAGACGGAGACACTGTCCGATCATCTGTACATCTCCATGGATGTCTCCGTCCCACACACGGTCCAGCAGGCTAATCACCACCGCCAGAAGTGGTCGCTGAGGAGAATCGAGGAAGACCACCTGATGGCAGCAATCCTCGCGGTAGGCTGGCAGGAGACGCCGGTCAGCCCGATAGAAGATGTCAACACCAAGGCGGACTGGTTTGTCAACGCGATGACAGCGGTATGCGACACGGGCATGCCAAGAGCCCGCGGCAGTCCGCTGAAGCGTCCAGTATACTGGTGGAACGCAGAGATCGCGCAGCTCCGTGCAACTTGCACCGCTGGGCGCCACCAGTACACCAGAGTGAGAAGAAAAAGGAACTCGGACGCGACGAGGACTTTGCAGCTGTACAACAGCTACAGGGACAAGAAGAAGGAGCTGCAGGCTGCCATCAGGAAGTCCAAGGCACGCGCATGGGATGGACTCCTCCAAACTCTCGAAGAGGATCCATAGGGGCGTCCCTACAAGATAGAGATGGACAAACTGCGACCATGGGCGCTCCCGTTGACGGAAACCTTAGAGGTCCCGCTGCTGGGGAGGGTATTGGACGACCTCTTTCCCGAGGGAGGAAACGAAGAGCCCCCAGCAGCGGCCCGATACGGGTGGAAACCGGAGTTGGAGGTTTCCGAAGAGGAACTGGCCGGGGCCGTCAAGAGGATGGCGAAGAAGAACACAGCCCCCGGCTCGGATGGAATATCCGGCCGTGTCTGGACGATGGCGCTGAGCGTCCTTGGTTCGAGACTGAGAAGACTGTTCTCAGCCTGCATCAAGGCGGGGACGCTCCCTCGAAGATGGAAGTCCGGTAGGTTGGTGCTCCTCCGAAAGGAAGGCAAACCGGAGGATTCACCATCAGCGTTCCGGCCCATAGTGTTGCAGGACGAGGTAGGAAAGCTGTTCGAAAGAATAATACACGAACGAATCGTCCAGCACCTGTCGCGCGTCGGACCTGCACTGGCGGACTGCCAGTACGGATTCAGGGCGGGCAGGTCGACGATCGGCGCGGTGAGTGAAGTCAAGAGACTCACCGAGATGGTTGTGTTCAGGGGGAGTTGCATACGCTGTCTCGTTAGACATCAAGAACGCGTACAACTCCCTGCAATGGCCAGCTATTTACGCAGCCCTGGACAGGCATGGAATCCCACCACACATCAGGAACGTGGTGGTAGACTATCTCAGCGACAGGGCGATAGTCTACGATAGCCAGGATGGACCACAAAGCAGACCTGTCAACCGTGGCGTACCCCAGGGATCGGTGCTAGGACCGCTCCTGTGGAACATCGGGTACAATGCCGCGTTGACAGCAGCAATACCGGCGGGCGTGCGCCTGATATGCTACGCAGACGACACGCTGGTGCTCGCCGCCGGTAAGACAGATACGCGAGCTGCCTGCGGGGCAGAATTGGGAACGGCAGTCGTGGCTAACCGCATCCGGAAGATGGGCCTCGAGCTGGCTCCGCAGAAGACGGAGATCGTGTGCTTCAGCAGACGGAGCCGGAGGAGACCCACAAGAGGAACACCTCGCGTGGCGGTAAGTGTGGGACCGGCAAGGATCGAGCCGGGCCGAGACATCAACTACCTCGGCCTTCGGCTCGACGAGGACTGGAGATTCTCTAGCCACATAGAGAAACTTACCGGCAGGTTGGAGACAGCGGCACTCAAGCTAAGCCGCATAATGCCCAACCTGAAGGGCCCTAACGAGAGGGCGCGAAGACTATATACGCCGGGGTGATCCGTGGCATAGCATTGTACGGAGCCCCGGTGTGATACAGCTCCATCGCGGGGCGGAGACACACCGACAAGAGGATCTCGTCCCTGCGCAGCGCGTGGAGGAGGATGGCCATTCGTGCGATACGAGGATACAGGACGGTATCATACGATGTGGCCACCGCGCTTGCTGGGCTGGTGCCTATCGAATACATGGTCAGCGAGGATGCGTTCGTCTACCATTCGCTCCGAAACGCGGACCAGGAAGATGACGATGACGCGCCAGCCCTGAGTAGAAAAGAACTCAGGGACGCGGTAAGATCGGCTTCGATAGAGGAGTGGAAGAGACACCTCTCCACTCGCTCCGAACACAGGACGATCGGAGCGGTCCTAACCATCCTAGATAAGTGGGTGGACCGCCGAAGAGGGCTGCTTAGCTTTAGAACCACGCAGATACTGACCGGACATGGATTCTTCGGTCAGTACCTGCAGAGGATTGGCAAGGAAGCCACGGCTGCATGCCACGACTGTGGCGAAGAGGACGACACAGCGCAGCACACACTGGAGAGGTGTCCAGCGTGGGAACGGCTGCATCGACCACTGATAGTCGAGGTAGGATCGAATCTCTCACTGAAGAGCATCATGTCAAAGATGCTCGAAGGTGAGAGATACTGGCGGGCCGTGACGGCGTTTTGCAACAAAGTCATGGCCGCAAAGGAGGCCGCCGAGCGCGAAAGGGAGCGCGGTGTCCCTGCTCGACGCTGCCTACGGGGTCGGCGTCCTTGACGTTTGCCCCGTTCCGTTTCAAGATAGAGGACTCCCGTTATCGGACGGGGGTCACTTCCAAGATCCCATCGGGGAACGGAACTTCGCCGCTAACCACCCCATCTCAAAGGCTATCTTCATCCGGAAGATGGGCGAAGAAGAGCCCGAAGAGATGAAGAGGTCAAGATGACCGAAGTGGATGCCAAGACGGCGAAGAGGTCAAGAAGACCGGGATTGGACAGGACGACCAGCTGCGAAAGACTCGCAGCTGTACCGTCACAAGAGGCCAAGACGGCCAGGACCGGAAGGATGCACAGCTGCGAAAGACTCGCAGCTGCAACGGCAGCAAACAGGAGTTTGCCAGCTGTGCGTAAGTGGCTCACGAGCGGCGCTTGGCGTACACAGATATCTTTGCGCGTCACCATGGTAGAAGACCAGGCTACAGGCCAGAGTAGACGAGCAGAGGGTCAACTGGAGACCCCAGCGCAGGAGGATGCCGGTCGTCGTTCGTTAAGAGTTCCCGGCTCCCGTCCGACACGCGCAGATGATGGCCACCGTGGGGCTTTAGTCGGTAAGAGTCCGACATGACCTCGGATAGTCCCCAAAGTCCGAGGTACCCATGAGGGTTTCCCCACGATAAAAAAAAAGGATATATAACGTTATAGGCGTATATAATGTCCCCAGCGAGACGTACTGGACGACACGAACGGGATTCTGTAAAATATTACCGGCGATGGGCTAGATGGGTTAAGTTAGGCTATATTACGTTATAGACGTACATAATGTTCCCACCGAGAAGTAGGGGCCGACCCGCCAGGAATGTTGGAGGATACTACATCCGAGATGTTAGGTTGCCGTAAATTAGGATATATAACATTATAGACGCATATAATGTTCCCACCGCGATGTAGGGCCAGCATGCCCGGGATCCTGTGAAACACTACTGCACAAGTGCTGGGTGGAATTAGGTTAATTTATTTTAGGTTCTATTTATGTATAATGTTCCCTACGAGAAGTAGTGGCCGACACGTCAGGAATGTTGTAAAATATTACCGCCGAGATGTTAGGTTGCCTTAGGTTAGGATATATAACATTGTAGACGTAAATAATGTTCTCGCCGAGAAGTAGGGGCCGACACGTCAGGAATTTTATAAAATATTAACGCCGAGAGGTTAGGTTGTGTTAGGTTATGTTATATTTGGTTCTATTTATATATAATGGTCGAGCGGATAAAATGTGGCATGTTTGGAATACCTTGGGTTGAATATGCGGGCTACGAAATCCTAGGGGGTTACGAATGACCCAGAGCCAATAAGTAATTAAATGAGGCCAACACTACAGGCCCTTGGAAAGCATCTCTGACCCTGGGTGTCGAATTAGGTGCCAGGGAATCTCTTGGCGCGGTTAGTAATAGCACAGCTTCAATAGGGGGTTGTATGAATCCAAATCTTATAGTATGTTCGGTCCTATGTTTCGAAGTAGGCGGATATAGAACTCCTGGAGCGATTACTACTGGCCAAAAGCCAAAAAGTACTTAAATGAATCCAATAGTAGGGGCCCCAGGCATGGCATATCCGGCCCAAGTGTCAAATAAGTGGAGGTTGACGAACTTCTGGAGGGGTCGTTAATGGCCAACAACCAATATATACTTATATCAAACCAATACTAGGGTCCACAGACATGATATGTCCAACCCTATGTTTCGCATAAGGAGGTAGAACTCATGGATTGGTTATTAATGGCGCAGAGCGAAACAGTACATAAGTGAAGTCAATTCTAGGGGTACCAGATACGGCATGTCTGGCTCTGGGAGTCGAAATATGCGGAGAGCGAACTCCTGGAGCGGTCACGAGTGGTCCATAGACAATATGTACTTGAATGAAAAAAATTCTAGAGGCCCGAGATTCGGTATGTCATCTCCTAGGTGTAGAAATTGTAGGAGCGGTAGCTGATGCGTTACGATGCACGCGTGTCTCCGCTATTTATTGCGAAAATCGCGGAATCATTCGGTGTCAAGGAGTATCGAAATCTTGAGATCCGTGAAGCAGATACAAACGCGAAATGTCACTGGTCGCAATTTTTGTTCGCAGGCACATCTGCGAGCATTATGACTCTACGCTAGCCACCCCTTTGGAACGTCGCCTCTTAGGACCTCGCGCTTTTTCTTGGACTTTCTGCTTTGCCAATCAATGCGGAAAATGGAAAAATGAAATCCTCGTATCCTATATCGCGTTGTGTGTGCTTACGCGAACGTGCTATCCTTCCTCAATTACACGGCGTTATAGGCGGTTATAAAACTGTATCAACGAACTTCTAGTTCAAATCGTTCATGGTATCATTTCCTATACGCGACGATAAGAAAATCCAAGGTACAACGAAAGCTGCTTACAGCCAGTCTACGAAATTTCTAATAAAAATCTCGCGATCCCTCCCATCGGCGGAGGGGGGAAAAACTCAGCTTAAATCTTCATGGAGTTTTAATAAAAACTTTAAGAGAAATTATAAGAGCATTAAAGTTCCGTAAGAAATAAAACCTTGCTGCGTTTATAGAAGCTTTTCCCTGGGAAAAAATCGTTCGCTGGCTCCCGATAAAAATTCGTCTTATCACATTCCAGTCATCGTTCGCCACAGATTATCAACAGTGGTACATCGTAGCGGACAAACAAAAAAAGAAGGGAGCAGTTAAGCTCACCAACAGATCGCGGACCAATCTAGCTGCGAATTTAAATGATAGCGCCGATTTAAAAGGTCGGTTGGAAAGCATCCAATATTAACAATACATTGCTTGCTTTTCAAAAGAGGTAGCACTGATCGTTCGGAGAAGATTAAAGGTCCATTCTCACCGTCTATGCGGGAGGTTAAAGCGGAGACCCTTGCGCCGGCCGCGAAGTCACTCGTGAAACAAAAAGAGCACGGCCGCTGAACCAATGTAAACCCATCAAATGGAAAAATCGCTCCATTAGCGAGTGTTCTCGAAAGTAAACAAGGGATACCTATCGAGAACAAAAACAACTTCCGTATTCTAAAGTGCAGTTCCGTATAATCGAACAAAGATATATCGTCAGAAGAATAATCAATCCACTTTACACGTCACGGGAATGGAGACTTCTGTCTCCAATTATTTCCCAGTAGACGGTCTTTGCGTGCCATTAAGGATTCCCTTTGTTCCCACCTTGGTCCCCTTTTGACTTGCAGGGGATGCTGCGTCGCCGCGGAACTCCATTCTATGGGTTCTTTCTTCTCGCGGACGAAAGAACGTACGTGACCACGTTCGAAATTGTATCCGTGGAATTCGCTTGACGAAAAATATTTTGTAGCACTTGAATGCCAGGTGGAAACGCTGTCATGGAACTCGTCGAAATGATTAAAATCCTTATAAAAATGCCACGCGGATTCCTCAATCGAACCAAGGAGTGATCACAACCATCTGTTTCGCGCACATGTACCTTATACAAGCCTGTATAATTGAACGAATCCCGAATACGATTGAGAAAGTTACGACAACATATGTTGTCATAGACAATGCAGATGTCAGCGGCTCGAACCAGACCAATTAGGGCGAGGAGCTGATACAAATGTACAATATACAGTCGTAATTACATGCACCAGTTAAACGATCCAACAATGAGGATTTGCTGATCACTTCGCGCTGAATTCCTTCTACTGGTCGCGATTAAGAGATCGATCATTAAAAGATGACAATTCAGATTCCGTTTGAATAAATTCACGACAGATTATCTCTGTCACACGCGTGTCAAATTTTAACACCACTGTAATTAACGATATTTACTAATCTAGTAAAACCATCGATCAAAGCTCCATTAGACGAAACGCTGTTGTTAAACGACACGGGATATTCAGATTGTTTGCAGGATTAGAGCATCAGATTACTTCGACGGACGGTTAATCAACATCTGCCGGGCTACTGTAATTAGAAAGGTATTTACGGTAACCCCTTCAGTTGCGGATTCTACAGGATGTCTAAAGTCTTTTAGAAAGTGTAATTTCTCTTTCAGGGGTTGAGAAGGAACGGAACACAATATTGGCTACTAATTTTCGCTGTTGAGGATAATGGTAGACTGTCGTGATAAAATTTCACGAAAACATGCATTCTTGTATGTAATATTTGTTATCAGTTTAACTTTATACCTCGAAATACGGGGGTAGATGAAAAAAATGTTCAAACACGAACAATGGAAGAATCCCTGAATTTTTCCCTCGGCATACTGTTCTTCTTATTCTCTTCCTCTTCAATATTGGCTTCTTATTTTCTCTTGATGAAGGCATCGCTCCCAAAATCCACATCCAGATAGTAATATGTACTACCCAGTATTCACCATATCCAGTTATTGTTGCTCCCTTTTCAAACAAATTTTCAAGTTTCTTACTCATGCTGGTTCCTTTCCGTAAACCGTCAAATTCTCTAGTGAATTCGTCAAGCGATAAAAGAGAAATGAACTACTTACAACGTGAATTACTGATTTCATCAACTGAAAGATAAAAAATGAATCCTTCGGATATTCCATTCAAATTATCACCCACGGATAAGAGAAGATTAGGAAATCAAAGTTACTGTTGAAATTACCCGTGAAGATAATTGAATTAAAGGCATCTGAGACCTCCAAAATGTCAATTTAAGCTGGAAAGTGTCGTTAGAATCGAAGACCAAGTTTAATGCGCTCTGCAAGGAAGTATGCTTACCTCACCTAAATCGTCCAATAACCGTTTAACGGGGCTCAATCGATTCCTACCAACCTATCGCTGTCCACGCGAAATCACCGTTTCCGTCGATACATCTGACAATAAACCTGGCATGTGCCTACTCCGAGAGACGGGGCGAAACGCGGTCCATTTCGTACGATTCAATCCTATCGAGCGCGGCTGCCCTTCGATAAAGTAACGGCCTTATTAAAGCCCTGTAACTCCATTGTTCCGACAGATATTTAGCCCACGAACGCGTCAAACCTGGACACGAGCACGGAAAGGAGATCAAGTAATATAACCTTCGTTTCCGAGGCTTTCCTTCAGGATTCGCAGCCGCGCGAAATTTATTGGACAAAGAGGAAAGACCGTGCCTCGAAACGGACTAATTAACGCGCAAGCAGTGTTAAAATAATGGATGCTCGCGTTGAATCGCGACGATCCACGGTTAGATAGGATACAACGGTTATAGCGCGAGGGGTTAATTTTCTGGAAGAGCGATTAGGGTATCGCTGCGCGGCCTGGCAACAATAAGATGTCGCTTAAAGAGATTATATTGGCTTTCGAGATAGCGTTAACCGAGTGGTAATTAATTCTGCATCAATTGTATAGATTATATCGACATCGCGATAGCTTCGTTCCTAAGCTATCATATTCTCGGATTATTAAAATTTCATTCGATTAACTGCGCGAGGGTGATCCATCAACGATACTGCTGATCGTATCGGTCTATAGAAAGGCGATCGATAAATCTGATTTATAGAAACTAGGAAAATCACTCTCGATCAAATCGCAGTTTGGCTCCGTGCCAACCAAATGAAAACGCTTGTACTAAGAGTAATCGGATCAACGTATTATGGCTACAAAAAGCATTCGCACGAGCGAGATTTCCACCGACGCTGTTCAAATAAATGGATTTCCAGGGTATTAATCTTTTACAGTCACTTGAAGGTACTATCAGAAGTGATGGAGAATTTAATATGAACGCATTGAACACAATTAATCAATACACCGATGCTAAAATATGTACAATGGTGCACCAGGACTCCGTATGCGCCTGCTGCGGCCACTGGCTCCTTCGATTTGGATACGAGAAATTTAGTGGCAATATTCCACGCTTAACTGATAGCCAATGTTTGATCGAGGTTAGTTCCTGCTTTGACTATGCACGTGTAATGCTCGGAGTTCCAACTATGCGGTATTCTTCTGTAATTTCGAAAATGTGCAACACTCGCAGAGATATTTACTGGTTCGTTATTGCATCATGATTAATAACTTAGCTCAAAATAAACTCCACGATATTAATGCACTTCACGTATCTGTAATACAAAGCTTCAACCCTTAACCTCTAAGTTGATTGCATACACAATATACGTATGAATAATTAATCTTCAAACATTTCCATTCCTCTGCAAATAGATTAAACCGCTCTCAAACAGAGCGAATCAAATTTAACGTCTCGGTGCAACAAACACGTACATCTCGTAGAGAACGATATACGATACGTTTCTCCTCGATTAGCATAAGATTACTAGATCGATAGGTCTTATTATGCGATGTGGTGGATTCACAGAGACGCTGCGTATTTTTGCAGGACCAGGACATGTTTGTCACGGGAGGCAGGTGGTGCGGCGGAACAACTGTTGGCTGGCCGTACTGGCCGTGTCAGTGGTGCTATCGATTCTGCGAAACAGTTTGGCGGGCGAACGGTATCCGCTCGATTATGGTAACAACCAGCTGTCGGTTAACCGCGCCGAAGTCGCTTACGGGGCTCGCGGCGCTAATGAACCATCCCTGAAATTCCAAAACCATTCAAATAATCCGTCATCCCGGCACTCTTAAAAGTTATCATTGCCATCAACTACCGCTCGGCAAACATTCCGTCCACTCGTCAAGAATGACATCACGGAGGAGTCGTCGAGAGCAATTTCCTGGCGAACCGCCCAGGCGGTGGACGCGAATCAAACCGACGAAGATGACGATCGATCGATCCGGTCGAGCGATCGTCGACTCGCGGATCCCGACCCGTCGAACGACTGCCACAAGGAACGACGCGATAAACGCCGAGCCGGGCTAACTGCCAGGGGATCGACCGGATTCACCGGGAGTTCAGTGAATATTCCGGAAGAGCCCCGCTTATCCTCCCGGGTTTCAGGCAGTCTAAAGGCTTTCAGACGAGAGAACAAGGACGTGAGAAGGCAAAGGGGATTCAGTGGCGAGCTTCGACGTCTTCGGATGAAAAGATCCTATAGGATGGACGGTCAAAGGACTATGGACTATTTTCAGAGTGACGGTATCGTGGGTTCTCGGAGCTTGGGAGATGGTGAGGAAACCGCAATGGAAGCGATATTCGACTGAGATTCCTGAATCCGTTGTTTCTATCGGTAAAGCATTCGAAACAGGATTGAAATCGGAGAAATTCGCGGATCCAGGGGGATTGAGTGGTAGGAAGCCGTCGGAAGGCTCGGTTGAGCAATATTTAATCGCTTCCGCCGAGTCTTCCACCTCTATTAATCAACCATTAAGGGTTGGACGGTTGAAATTGAAAACGCTGACAGGTCGAAAAAGATTAAAAGACGCGAAGAGACGAGCATCTACGAAAGGTAAGAAAGATACGCGAGATGTTGAGCCCAAAGGATACATCCAGAAACGATATTTCATTGAAACTCCTAAATCTTCCGCTTCTATTAGTGAAATGTTCGACGGAGAATTGAAACCAAAAGGGAAATCGGGAAATAGAAGTCGACGGACATGATAATTCCATGTATCAGTTGATGAGCAGAAGGTCCATTAAAAATTCGGGAATAAAACCTGACGAAGAGTCGAGGTCGTTCGATTCTGGTGATGTAATAAATCTGGAGTGGTCGTACCTCTGCCAGAATTCGGGATCCTCGAATTGCGAGCCGCGAGGCAAAAGAGTCAAAGCAATCAAGACAGAAGGGAGGACTCATCATTCTTCAGAGTTCGAAGGTTCCTGGTGAACCTCGACGTCTCGTAAATCAACGTTGATTCGGAGAGAGATGGAGTATACACGCCAGTTGAATGGAATCTCCGTGAAACAGATATCAACAAATGAAAGCGATGATGAGGCAGACAGGAGAACCCGTGGAAATTTTTCGATCCGCGAGAAGAGAGATATTATTCCGTCTAGCGACGCGGTCGCGTTGGATTCGTCGCAATACGGTGGAACTTCATTGAATGTTACTTTCAACGAAACGACAAATGATTTTTTGAATAACGATGCGAAAATTGTCGAGACAGAATTGGAGATCGACTTCATTTCAGAGAACGTTATGTATAACTCACTGGACGATCGAGATGCTGCAGCACACGTACAGCAGTGGAATGATTCGACGTTAAATTTGAGTACTTTAACATTGAGCAATGAATTCAGCTCAACAAGTCACGACGGAAGCACAGGATGAGTTAACAGAGTAACACTCGAAGCACCAGATGTGGTGAGTGAGAACGATTCACTGCTATCGGATAGCTCGGTGTTAAATGGCAAACCGAATTCGACGTTGAAATGACAATGCACAGTTACCGGAAAACGTTTCAAGTCTAAGTAACGATGTGATCTCGATAAGACTCAATTTGAGCGCGGATTCGTCGCAAGATATGGAATTAGACGCTCCGCGGAGCGAGATTGATAAGGCTAAAGAAGAGGCGAATAAAGCGACAACGGAAGAGGCTTCTGCGCAAAGTAACGTGACAAAGGAGTCTGACGGCGTCCTCGTGAACTCCGAGCATAGCTCTGTTGCGGCGCCAAGGAGTGCCCCGTACCTAAGAAACGATATGAACTGTCTAACCGAAAGGGGCTATACGTCGGAGAACAGTGGCCTTCCTGAATTCGGCGAGGGAAATTCCGACGATACGTTCAGGAACTCATCTTCGACTGAGCAAGAGCGGAAGATTACGAAGGATATCAAAATAAACGCGAACCATAAGCAATCGCTCGTGAATAAAACGAAATATTCGAAATCGAAGCTTCCTTTAACCCCTGCTGAACGACCATCCGCGTCTGTCCAAGCGAATGCCAGCAACGATGCTCCCGGGGGGGCTAAGAGTTTCGTTGACACGTCCACTAGAATTCGTCTCCAGAGTGCAGGATTGATCAAAGGTTTCGCTCCCGTTTGAAAAGTAAGAATGGTTCTCTGGGCAACTACCTTAACGAAAATCTCGCGCTTTCGTCTACAGAGAGGGAACAACTTCCAGTTACCGCCGAAACGTCGACCATCGGATTGATTAACGACGAGAACCAATTTTCGTTCACTTTTGACATGATCGCCACTTCTTCTGACCATGAACCGTTACCATGGACGAGGCGTCCTCGCAAACGACGAACAACTCGTCGCATGAGCTGGAACCGCCGAATCAGTGGCCAGTTAAGCACAGCGCGATGGTCGAGTATAATCTAGTGTTAAGTCGTCTAATGATGGTCCATGAGAGGAAGGGTACCATCACCTGCGGGTCAGTGATGCCGCAACGTGACGTTCAAGCGCTCGAGGTGATGATTTACACTCTGGATAGGCTCAACGATCGTGGAATTGTACCCGGTGTTAAGATCGGCGCCTACATTCTCGACGATTACGACAAGGATACGTACGGCTTGGGAATGGCTGTGGACTTTATCAAAGGTACGTGTTGTTTTGTCAGTTAATTAGCTGAAGGCTGATAATTCAATGGTCGTCGGTGTCCGATGTTGTAGATTGATGTTATGATTGACGAGTGCGATGCATTCGCGCGTCGGAAATGTAAATTCGTACGAGTTTCAGCAATACCCCCCCCCCCCCCCCCCCCCCCCCCCCCCCCCCCCCCCCCCCCCCCCCCCCCCCGCGAGCAAGTGTCAACGTGTTTAATACGTTATTGATTAGAGAAACAATTCGAGTTAAACGACTAAGAAAATTGAATTTCTCTTTAAAGGAAAAAGATGTTCCGTTTCACCACATTGTTACTAATTATTTGCGAAGATCAGAAAAATGGAAAGAACACCGCTTATTTGCCGACTTCATTCTTTTTGAGAGGTAAAGAGAATGTTCGATTTGCTTAAGTTCGTTCAGTTCCAAGATACGACAAGTGAAATTGACAATGTGAAACTTCGCGAACATCTCACGGAGGTCTACGGAACCATTGCGTACCCTGAATTTTTCAATTCAACAATACAATCACATGCATTCACATTAGAGGGAGAAAAATGAAATTCCGCGAATGTAGGTCACGCTGTGGGCACGACTCCACTGAAACTGTGAAAATTTTAAATGCTTTGAAGGCTAGGGGAATCTCACAGCGATAGCTCAAAGAAGCGATAAGATGTTCAGCGTGCGCGATGCTTTATATGGAAAATTCCGCCCGTGTAACGAACTTACGCGGCGCGGTGCTAGATGAAATTGCGGCAACTTTCTTCCAACTTTTCCGTTCTCTCCTCTCTGTCACGAGTCATGTTAATCTATTATTCTCCGCGAAATGCCAGGTCCATGTTTACCAAATGAATCAACCCGACAGGAAGTTTCATCAACCTTCAAATCAAAGAACGAACGTAGTATAATAAAAGAAGCCTCGTCACGCGTACTTGAACTTCGTCGAATTTTACATCGGTTACATCGCGTTCTTTGACGTAACGAATTCGTCTGTGGAAATACCGAACCGTTGCTTTTACTTCTTGTATTTCATTTTATCACCCTTTCTCATTTCGAAGCGAGTGTGAATACATTGTATACATTGTGTTGGAGATTCGTATTGTCGTTTTTTCTCTCTAATGATTCTTCAGTAAATTCTCGACCTAGATATTTGGCCAATGCCAGATGTTAATTTATCCTTTCTACACGACTATCGATGCGCGACCAGGTTTGATAGAGTCTAGGACCGTTTCTTTCGATAGTGAACATGAGCCTCTATAGCGATGCAGTGGTGGTGAAAAATTGTACCCCTTGAAGAAAGAAGAGTATACTCTGTTGGGATACCGAACGGAAAGTTACACAAAACTCCGCTCGGAACGGAGAAGAAAAATTTGTATTTCTACTTCAGGTTCTCAAAATATGCAATGCCTAACGAGCTCAACGCTTCGAAAATGAGACTTCAATAGAAACATCTATGACCTAGCGACCATTACATAATTATGAATTAATTTCAGCATACGGTTTACGTGTCCCCAGAGATTCAAATCCTGGATATTTAATCTAATTTGCTTCCTTTGAATGGAATCAACACACGGATTACGTTTTTGCTAGTGGGTAATTTCGCAGGGCATTGAAGCAAACCAGTTAACGAATTGTTAGCGCAGAGCTATTTTAATTAACGTGAATGATAGCTCCAGCGAAAACGCGCGCTGGACCTACAATCAAGTTTCTGATTAACACAATTCAGAGGGCGCAAACTGCTTCGCTGTAAAGCCTATCGTGTGTCGAGCGAAGTTTCTTTAATCGAACCATTTTCACAAAGTAATTTGGTGTTTAAAATTGTTAACGTACGCAACTACTGAATTATTACTGTGTCACAAACACAATGAAGATCAACTGAATAGTTAACATCGCTAATCTAAATGTCGAAACTTCAAAATGATTCTAACATTAATACACGTTCTCCAAAGTTTTCTAGTAGTTGTCATATTTGCCTTTCAATTAGAATAAAAATTAAGATATAATATAACAAGAAGCGGCACTAGACAATTCTGAAACGATAAGCTCTATAGAATTCAATTTCCTCGAAAAGGAAATCGTAAATGCAGAGCTATCACACTGCTAGTTTACCGTGAGATAGTTTGCATTCGTGATAGACGTGCGTTATATCACGATACTGCACTCTCCTACAGAAATAGGTAATTAGGATTTCCCTTGTTCCGAAACAATCAGAATCTACACCAAAAACATGCAACACTGCTTTTAAATACCCATCGAGATGCAACAAAACAGAACAATACAGCCTCATCCTTTTACGT
>CAXAJV010000883.1:0-13982 GCA_963969225.1 Xylocopa violacea
CGGTTCCGACCGCTCGGCGCGAATATTTTCTAAGTCCCCGGTCGTGTCGGTCCCGACCGCTCGGCGCGAATATTTTCAAAGTCCCCGGTCGTGTCGGTCCCGACCGCTCGGCGCGAACAATTTCCAAGTTCCCGGTCGTGCCGGTCCGTACTTCTCGGTGCGAACATTATATATGTAGAACGTAATATAACCTAACCTAACCCAACCTAACCTCTCGGTGGTATTATTTTACAGAAAGCCGGGCGTGTCTACTCCTACTTCTCGGTGCGAATATTATGTATATAACATAATATAACCTAACCTAATGCAACCTGGTCGCTCGGTGCGAATATTTTCTAAATTCCCAGTCGTGTCGGTTCCGACCGCTCGGCGCGAATATTTTCTAAGTCCCCGGTCGTGTCGGTCCCGACCTCACAGCGGGAATATTTTCAAAGTCCCCGGTCGTGTCGGTCCCGACCGCTCGGCGCGAACAATTTCCAAGTTCCCGGTCGTGCCGGTCCGTACTTCTCGGTGCGAACATTATATATGTAGAACGTAATATAACCTAACCTAACCCAACCTAACCTCTCGGTGGTATTATTTTACAGAAAGCCGGGCGTGTCTACTCCTACTTCTCGGTGCGAATATTATGTATATAACATAATATAACCTAACCTAATGCAACCTGGTCGCTCGGTGCGAATATTTTCTAAATTCCCAGTCGTGTCGGTTCCGACCGCTCGGCGCGAATATTTTCTAAGTCCCCGGTCGTGTCGGTCCCGACCGCTCGGCGCGAATATTTTCAAAGTCCCCGGTCGTGTCGGTCCCGACCGCTCGGCGCGAACAATTTCCAAGTTCCCGGTCGTGCCGGTCCGTACTTCTCGGTGCGAACATTATATATGTAGAACGTAATATAACCTAACCTAACCCAACCTAACCTCTCGGTGGTATTATTTTACAGAAAGCCGGGCGTGTCTACTCCTACTTCTCGGTGCGAATATTATGTATATAACATAATATAACCTAACCTAATGCAACCTGGTCGCTCGGTGCGAATATTTTCTAAATTCCCAGTCGTGTCGGTTCCGACCGCTCGGCGCGAATATTTTCTAAGTCCCCGGTCGTGTCGGTCCCGACCTCACAGCGGGAATATTTTCAAAGTCCCCGGTCGTGTCGGTCCCGACCGCTCGGCGCGAACAATTTCCAAGTTCCCGGTCGTGCCGGTCCGTACTTCTCGGTGCGAACATTATATATGTAGAACGTAATATAACCTAACCTAACCCAACCTAACCTCTCGGTGGTATTATTTTACAGAAAGCCGGGCGTGTCTACTCCTACTTCTCGGTGCGAATATTATGTATATAACATAATATAACCTAACCTAATGCAACCTGGTCGCTCGGTGCGAATATTTTCTAAATTCCCAGTCGTGTCGGTTCCGACCGCTCGGCGCGAATATTTTCTAAGTCCCCGGTCGTGTCGGTCCCGACCGCTCGGCGCGAATATTTTCAAAGTCCCCGGTCGTGTCGGTCCCGACCGCTCGGCGCGAACAATTTCCAAGTTCCCGGTCGTGCCGGTCCGTACTTCTCGGTGCGAACATTATATATGTAGAACGTAATATAACCTAACCTAACCCAACCTAACCTCTCGGTGGTATTATTTTACAGAAAGCCGGGCGTGTCTACTCCTACTTCTCGGTGCGAATATTATGTATATAACATAATATAACCTAACCTAATGCAACCTGGTCGCTCGGTGCGAATATTTTCTAAATTCCCAGTCGTGTCGGTTCCGACCGCTCGGCGCGAATATTTTCTAAGTCCCCGGTCGTGTCGGTCCCGACCTCACAGCGGGAATATTTTCAAAGTCCCCGGTCGTGTCGGTCCCGACCGCTCGGCGCGAACAATTTCCAAGTTCCCGGTCGTGCCGGTCCGTACTTCTCGGTGCGAACATTATATATGTAGAACGTAATATAACCTAACCTAACCCAACCTAACCTCTCGGTGGTATTATTTTACAGAAAGCCGGGCGTGTCTACTCCTACTTCTCGGTGCGAATATTATGTATATAACATAATATAACCTAACCTAATGCAACCTGGTCGCTCGGTGCGAATATTTTCTAAATTCCCGGTCGTGTCGGTCCCGACCGCTCGGCGCGAACAATTTCCAAGTTCCCGGTCGTGCCGGTCCGTACTTCTCGGTGCGAACATTATATATGTAGAACGTAATATAACCTAACCTAACCCAACCTAACCTCTCGGTGGTATTATTTTACAGAAAGCCGGGCGTGTCTACTCCTACTTCTCGGTGCGAATATTATGTATATAACATAATATAACCTAACCTAATGCAACCTGGTCGCTCGGTGCGAATATTTTCTAAATTCCCAGTCGTGTCGGTTCCGACCGCTCGGCGCGAATATTTTCTAAGTCCCCGGTCGTGTCGGTCCCGACCTCACAGCGGGAATATTTTCAAAGTCCCCGGTCGTGTCGGTCCCGACCGCTCGGCGCGAACAATTTCCAAGTTCCCGGTCGTGCCGGTCCGTACTTCTCGGTGCGAACATTATATATGTAGAACGTAATATAACCTAACCTAACCCAACCTAACCTCTCGGTGGTATTATTTTACAGAAAGCCGGGCGTGTCTACTCCTACTTCTCGGTGCGAATATTATGTATATAACATAATATAACCTAACCTAATGCAACCTGGTCGCTCGGTGCGAATATTTTCTAAATTCCCAGTCGTGTCGGTTCCGACCGCTCGGCGCGAATATTTTCTAAGTCCCCGGTCGTGTCGGTCCCGACCGCTCGGCGCGAATATTTTCAAAGTCCCCGGTCGTGTCGGTCCCGACCGCTCGGCGCGAACAATTTCCAAGTTCCCGGTCGTGCCGGTCCGTACTTCTCGGTGCGAACATTATATATGTAGAACGTAATATAACCTAACCTAACCCAACCTAACCTCTCGGTGGTATTATTTTACAGAAAGCCGGGCGTGTCTACTCCTACTTCTCGGTGCGAATATTATGTATATAACATAATATAACCTAACCTAATGCAACCTGGTCGCTCGGTGCGAATATTTTCTAAATTCCCAGTCGTGTCGGTTCCGACCGCTCGGCGCGAATATTTTCTAAGTCCCCGGTCGTGTCGGTCCCGACCTCACAGCGGGAATATTTTCAAAGTCCCCGGTCGTGTCGGTCCCGACCGCTCGGCGCGAACAATTTCCAAGTTCCCGGTCGTGCCGGTCCGTACTTCTCGGTGCGAACATTATATATGTAGAACGTAATATAACCTAACCTAACCCAACCTAACCTCTCGGTGGTATTATTTTACAGAAAGCCGGGCGTGTCTACTCCTACTTCTCGGTGCGAATATTATGTATATAACATAATATAACCTAACCTAATGCAACCTGGTCGCTCGGTGCGAATATTTTCTAAATTCCCGGTCGTGTCGGTCCCGACCGCTCGGCGCGAACAATTTCCAAGTTCCCGGTCGTGCCGGTCCGTACTTCTCGGTGCGAACATTATATATGTAGAACGTAATATAACCTAACCTAACCCAACCTAACCTCTCGGTGGTATTATTTTACAGAAAGCCGGGCGTGTCTACTCCTACTTCTCGGTGCGAATATTATGTATATAACATAATATAACCTAACCTAATGCAACCTGGTCGCTCGGTGCGAATATTTTCTAAATTCCCAGTCGTGTCGGTTCCGACCGCTCGGCGCGAATATTTTCTAAGTCCCCGGTCGTGTCGGTCCCGACCTCACAGCGGGAATATTTTCAAAGTCCCCGGTCGTGTCGGTCCCGACCGCTCGGCGCGAACAATTTCCAAGTTCCCGGTCGTGCCGGTCCGTACTTCTCGGTGCGAACATTATATATGTAGAACGTAATATAACCTAACCTAACCCAACCTAACCTCTCGGTGGTATTATTTTACAGAAAGCCGGGCGTGTCTACTCCTACTTCTCGGTGCGAATATTATGTATATAACATAATATAACCTAACCTAATGCAACCTGGTCGCTCGGTGCGAATATTTTCTAAATTCCCAGTCGTGTCGGTTCCGACCGCTCGGCGCGAATATTTTCTAAGTCCCCGGTCGTGTCGGTCCCGACCGCTCGGCGCGAATATTTTCAAAGTCCCCGGTCGTGTCGGTCCCGACCGCTCGGCGCGAACAATTTCCAAGTTCCCGGTCGTGCCGGTCCGTACTTCTCGGTGCGAACATTATATATGTAGAACGTAATATAACCTAACCTAACCCAACCTAACCTCTCGGTGGTATTATTTTACAGAAAGCCGGGCGTGTCTACTCCTACTTCTCGGTGCGAATATTATGTATATAACATAATATAACCTAACCTAATGCAACCTGGTCGCTCGGTGCGAATATTTTCTAAATTCCCAGTCGTGTCGGTTCCGACCGCTCGGCGCGAATATTTTCTAAGTCCCCGGTCGTGTCGGTCCCGACCTCACAGCGGGAATATTTTCAAAGTCCCCGGTCGTGTCGGTCCCGACCGCTCGGCGCGAACAATTTCCAAGTTCCCGGTCGTGCCGGTCCGTACTTCTCGGTGCGAACATTATATATGTAGAACGTAATATAACCTAACCTAACCCAACCTAACCTCTCGGTGGTATTATTTTACAGAAAGCCGGGCGTGTCTACTCCTACTTCTCGGTGCGAATATTATGTATATAACATAATATAACCTAACCTAATGCAACCTGGTCGCTCGGTGCGAATATTTTCTAAATTCCCAGTCGTGTCGGTTCCGACCGCTCGGCGCGAATATTTTCTAAGTCCCCGGTCGTGTCGGTCCCGACCGCTCGGCGCGAATATTTTCAAAGTCCCCGGTCGTGTCGGTCCCGACCGCTCGGCGCGAACAATTTCCAAGTTCCCGGTCGTGCCGGTCCGTACTTCTCGGTGCGAACATTATATATGTAGAACGTAATATAACCTAACCTAACCCAACCTAACCTCTCGGTGGTATTATTTTACAGAAAGCCGGGCGTGTCTACTCCTACTTCTCGGTGCGAATATTATGTATATAACATAATATAACCTAACCTAATGCAACCTGGTCGCTCGGTGCGAATATTTTCTAAATTCCCAGTCGTGTCGGTTCCGACCGCTCGGCGCGAATATTTTCTAAGTCCCCGGTCGTGTCGGTCCCGACCTCACAGCGGGAATATTTTCAAAGTCCCCGGTCGTGTCGGTCCCGACCGCTCGGCGCGAACAATTTCCAAGTTCCCGGTCGTGCCGGTCCGTACTTCTCGGTGCGAACATTATATATGTAGAACGTAATATAACCTAACCTAACCCAACCTAACCTCTCGGTGGTATTATTTTACAGAAAGCCGGGCGTGTCTACTCCTACTTCTCGGTGCGAATATTATGTATATAACATAATATAACCTAACCTAATGCAACCTGGTCGCTCGGTGCGAATATTTTCTAAATTCCCGGTCGTGTCGGTCCCGACCGCTCGGCGCGAACAATTTCCAAGTTCCCGGTCGTGCCGGTCCGTACTTCTCGGTGCGAACATTATATATGTAGAACGTAATATAACCTAACCTAACCCAACCTAACCTCTCGGTGGTATTATTTTACAGAAAGCCGGGCGTGTCTACTCCTACTTCTCGGTGCGAATATTATGTATATAACATAATATAACCTAACCTAATGCAACCTGGTCGCTCGGTGCAAATATTTTCTAAATTCCCAGTCGTGTCGGTTCCGACCGCTCGGCGCGAATATTTTCTAAGTCCCCGGTCGTGTCGGTCCCGACCGCTCGGCGCGAATACTTTCAAAGTCCCCGGTCGTGTCGGTCCCGACCGCTCGGCGCGAACAATTTCCAAGTTCCCGGTCGTGCCGGTCCGTACTTCTCGGTGCGAACATTATATATGTAGAACGTAATATAACCTAACCTAACCCAACCTAACCTCTCGGTGGTATTATTTTACAGAAAGCCGGGCGTGTCTACTCCTACTTCTCGGTGCGAATATTATGTATATAACATAATATAACCTAACCTAATGCAACCTGGTCGCTCGGTGCGAATATTTTCTAAATTCCCAGTCGTGTCGGTTCCGACCGCTCGGCGCGAACAATTTCCAAGTTCCCGGTCGTGCCGGTCCGTACTTCTCGGTGCGAACATTATATATGTAGAACGTAATATAACCTAACCTAACCCAACCTAACCTCTCGGTGGTATTATTTTACAGAAAGCCGGGCGTGTCTACTCCTACTTCTCGGTGCGAATATTATGTATATAACATAATATAACCTAACCTAATGCAACCTGGTCGCTCGGTGCGAATATTTTCTAAATTCCCAGTCGTGTCGGTTCCGACCGCTCGGCGCGAATATTTTCTAAGTCCCCGGTCGTGTCGGTCCCGACCGCTCGGCGCGAATATTTTCAAAGTCCCCGGTCGTGTCGGTCCCGACCGCTCGGCGCGAATACTTTCAAAGTCCCCGGTCGTGTCGGTCCCGACCGCTCGGCGCGAACAATTTCCAAGTTCCCGGTCGTGCCGGTCCGTACTTCTCGGTGCGAACATTATATATGTAGAACGTAATATAACCTAACCTAACCCAACCTAACCTCTCGGTGGTATTATTTTACAGAAAGCCGGGCGTGTCTACTCCTACTTCTCGGTGCGAATATTATGTATATAACATAATATAACCTAACCTAATGCAACCTGGTCGCTCGGTGCGAATATTTTCTAAATTCCCAGTCGTGTCGGTTCCGACCGCTCGGCGCGAATATTTTCTAAGTCCCCGGTCGTGTCGGTCCCGACCTCACAGCGGGAATATTTTCAAAGTCCCCGGTCGTGTCGGTCCCGACCGCTCGGCGCGAACAATTTCCAAGTTCCCGGTCGTGCCGGTCCGTACTTCTCGGTGCGAACATTATATATGTAGAACGTAATATAACCTAACCTAACCCAACCTAACCTCTCGGTGGTATTATTTTACAGAAAGCCGGGCGTGTCTACTCCTACTTCTCGGTGCGAATATTATGTATATAACATAATATAACCTAACCTAATGCAACCTGGTCGCTCGGTGCGAATATTTTCTAAATTCCCAGTCGTGTCGGTTCCGACCGCTCGGCGCGAATATTTTCTAAGTCCCCGGTCGTGTCGGTCCCGACCGCTCGGCGCGAATATTTTCAAAGTCCCCGGTCGTGTCGGTCCCGACCGCTCGGCGCGAACAATTTCCAAGTTCCCGGTCGTGCCGGTCCGTACTTCTCGGTGCGAACATTATATATGTAGAACGTAATATAACCTAACCTAACCCAACCTAACCTCTCGGTGGTATTATTTTACAGAAAGCCGGGCGTGTCTACTCCTACTTCTCGGTGCGAATATTATGTATATAACATAATATAACCTAACCTAATGCAACCTGGTCGCTCGGCGCGAATATTTTCTAAGTCCCCGGTCGTGTCGGTCCCGACCGCTCGGCGCGAATATTTTCAAAGTCCCCGGTCGTGTCGGTCCCGACCGCTCGGCGCGAATACTTTCAAAGTCCCCGGTCGTGTCGGTCCCGACCGCTCGGCGCGAACAATTTCCAAGTTCCCGGTCGTGCCGGTCCGTACTTCTCGGTGCGAACATTATATATGTAGAACGTAATATAACCTAACCTAACCCAACCTAACCTCTCGGTGGTATTATTTTACAGAAAGCCGGGCGTGTCTACTCCTACTTCTCGGTGCGAATATTATGTATATAACATAATATAACCTAACCTAATGCAACCTGGTCGCTCGGTGCGAATATTTTCTAGATTCCCAGTCGTGTCGGTTCCGACCGCTCGGCGCGAACAATTTCCATGTTCCCGGTCGTGCCGGTCCGTACTTCTCGGTGCGAACATTATATATGTAGAACGTAATATAACCTAACCTAACCCAACCTAACCTCTCGGTGGTATTATTTTACAGAAAGCCGGGCGTGTCTACTCCTACTTCTCGGTGCGAATATTATGTATATAACATAATATAACCTAACCTAATGCAACCTGGTCGCTCGGTGCGAATATTTTCTAAATTCCCAGTCGTGTCGGTTCCGACCGCTCGGCGCGAATATTTTCTAAGTCCCCGGTCGTGTCGGTCCCGACCGCTCGGCGCGAATATTTTCAAAGTCCCCGGTCGTGTCGGTCCCGACCGCTCGGCGCGAACAATTTCCAAGTTCCCGGTCGTGCCGGTCCGTACTTCTCGGTGCGAACATTATATATGTAGAACGTAATATAACCTAACCTAACCCAACCTAACCTCTCGGTGGTATTATTTTACAGAAAGCCGGGCGTGTCTACTCCTACTTCTCGGTGCGAATATTATGTATATAACATAATATAACCTAACCTAATGCAACCTGGTCGCTCGGTGCGAATATTTTCTAAATTCCCAGTCGTGTCGGTTCCGACCGCTCGGCGCGAATATTTTCTAAGTCCCCGGTCGTGTCGGTCCCGACCTCACAGCGGGAATATTTTCAAAGTCCCCGGTCGTGTCGGTCCCGACCGCTCGGCGCGAACAATTTCCAAGTTCCCGGTCGTGCCGGTCCGTACTTCTCGGTGCGAACATTATATATGTAGAACGTAATATAACCTAACCTAACCCAACCTAACCTCTCGGTGGTATTATTTTACAGAAAGCCGGGCGTGTCTACTCCTACTTCTCGGTGCGAATATTATGTATATAACATAATATAACCTAACCTAATGCAACCTGGTCGCTCGGCGCGAATATTTTCTAAGTCCCCGGTCGTGTCGGTCCCGACCGCTCGGCGCGAATATTTTCAAAGTCCCCGGTCGTGTCGGTCCCGACCGCTCGGCGCGAATACTTTCAAAGTCCCCGGTCGTGTCGGTCCCGACCGCTCGGCGCGAACAATTTCCAAGTTCCCGGTCGTGCCGGTCCGTACTTCTCGGTGCGAACATTATATATGTAGAACGTAATATAACCTAACCTAACCCAACCTAACCTCTCGGTGGTATTATTTTACAGAAAGCCGGGCGTGTCTACTCCTACTTCTCGGTGCGAATATTATGTATATAACATAATATAACCTAACCTAATGCAACCTGGTCGCTCGGTGCGAATATTTTCTAGATTCCCAGTCGTGTCGGTTCCGACCGCTCGGCGCGAACAATTTCCAAGTTCCCGGTCGTGCCGGTCCGTACTTCTCGGTGCGAACATTATATATGTAGAACGTAATATAACCTAACCTAACCCAACCTAACCTCTCGGTGGTATTATTTTACAGAAAGCCGGGCGTGTCTACTCCTACTTCTCGGTGCGAATATTATGTATATAACATAATATAACCTAACCTAATGCAACCTGGTCGCTCGGTGCGAATATTTTCTAAATTCCCAGTCGTGTCGGTTCCGACCGCTCGGCGCGAATATTTTCTAAGTCCCCGGTCGTGTCGGTCCCGACCTCACAGCGGGAATATTTTCAAAGTCCCCGGTCGTGTCGGTCCCGACCGCTCGGCGCGAACAATTTCCAAGTTCCCGGTCGTGCCGGTCCGTACTTCTCGGTGCGAACATTATATATGTAGAACGTAATATAACCTAACCTAACCCAACCTAACCTCTCGGTGGTATTATTTTACAGAAAGCCGGGCGTGTCTACTCCTACTTCTCGGTGCGAATATTATGTATATAACATAATATAACCTAACCTAATGCAACCTGGTCGCTCGGCGCGAATATTTTCTAAGTCCCCGGTCGTGTCGGTCCCGACCGCTCGGCGCGAATATTTTCAAAGTCCCCGGTCGTGTCGGTCCCGACCGCTCGGCGCGAATACTTTCAAAGTCCCCGGTCGTGTCGGTCCCGACCGCTCGGCGCGAACAATTTCCAAGTTCCCGGTCGTGCCGGTCCGTACTTCTCGGTGCGAACATTATATATGTAGAACGTAATATAACCTAACCTAACCCAACCTAACCTCTCGGTGGTATTATTTTACAGAAAGCCGGGCGTGTCTACTCCTACTTCTCGGTGCGAATATTATGTATATAACATAATATAACCTAACCTAATGCAACCTGGTCGCTCGGTGCGAATATTTTCTAGATTCCCAGTCGTGTCGGTTCCGACCGCTCGGCGCGAACAATTTCCAAGTTCCCGGTCGTGCCGGTCCGTACTTCTCGGTGCGAACATTATATATGTAGAACGTAATATAACCTAACCTAACCCAACCTAACCTCTCGGTGGTATTATTTTACAGAAAGCCGGGCGTGTCTACTCCTACTTCTCGGTGCGAATATTATGTATATAACATAATATAACCTAACCTAATGCAACCTGGTCGCTCGGTGCGAATATTTTCTAAATTCCCAGTCGTGTCGGTTCCGACCGCTCGGCGCGAATATTTTCTAAGTCCCCGGTCGTGTCGGTCCCGACCGCTCGGCGCGAATATTTTCAAAGTCCCCGGTCGTGTCGGTCCCGACCGCTCGGCGCGAACAATTTCCAAGTTCCCGGTCGTGCCGGTCCGTACTTCTCGGTGCGAACATTATATATGTAGAACGTAATATAACCTAACCTAACCCAACCTAACCTCTCGGTGGTATTATTTTACAGAAAGCCGGGCGTGTCTACTCCTACTTCTCGGTGCGAATATTATGTATATAACATAATATAACCTAACCTAATGCAACCTGGTCGCTCGGTGCGAATATTTTCTAAATTCCCAGTCGTGTCGGTTCCGACCGCTCGGCGCGAATATTTTCTAAGTCCCCGGTCGTGTCGGTCCCGACCTCACAGCGGGAATATTTTCAAAGTCCCCGGTCGTGTCGGTCCCGACCGCTCGGCGCGAACAATTTCCAAGTTCCCGGTCGTGCCGGTCCGTACTTCTCGGTGCGAACATTATATATGTAGAACGTAATATAACCTAACCTAACCCAACCTAACCTCTCGGTGGTATTATTTTACAGAAAGCCGGGCGTGTCTACTCCTACTTCTCGGTGCGAATATTATGTATATAACATAATATAACCTAACCTAATGCAACCTGGTCGCTCGGTGCGAATATTTTCTAAATTCCCAGTCGTGTCGGTTCCGACCGCTCGGCGCGAATATTTTCTAAGTCCCCGGTCGTGTCGGTCCCGACCGCTCGGCGCGAATATTTTCAAAGTCCCCGGTCGTGTCGGTCCCGACCGCTCGGCGCGAACAATTTCCAAGTTCCCGGTCGTGCCGGTCCGTACTTCTCGGTGCGAACATTATATATGTAGAACGTAATATAACCTAACCTAACCCAACCTAACCTCTCGGTGGTATTATTTTACAGAAAGCCGGGCGTGTCTACTCCTACTTCTCGGTGCGAATATTATGTATATAACATAATATAACCTAACCTAATGCAACCTGGTCGCTCGGTGCGAATATTTTCTAAATTCCCAGTCGTGTCGGTTCCGACCGCTCGGCGCGAACAATTTCCAAGTTCCCGGTCGTGCCGGTCCGTACTTCTCGGTGCGAACATTATATATGTAGAACGTAATATAACCTAACCTAACCCAACCTAACCTCTCGGTGGTATTATTTTACAGAAAGCCGGGCGTGTCTACTCCTACTTCTCGGTGCGAATATTATGTATATAACATAATATAACCTAACCTAATGCAACCTGGTCGCTCGGTGCGAATATTTTCTAAATTCCCAGTCGTGTCGGTTCCGACCGCTCGGCGCGAATATTTTCTAAGTCCCCGGTCGTGTCGGTCCCGACCGCTCGGCGCGAATATTTTCAAAGTCCCCGGTCGTGTCGGTCCCGACCGCTCGGCGCGAACAATTTCCAAGTTCCCGGTCGTGCCGGTCCGTACTTCTCGGTGCGAACATTATATATGTAGAACGTAATATAACCTAACCTAACCCAACCTAACCTCTCGGTGGTATTATTTTACAGAAAGCCGGGCGTGTCTACTCCTACTTCTCGGTGCGAATATTATGTATATAACATAATATAACCTAACCTAATGCAACCTGGTCGCTCGGTGCGAATATTTTCTAAATTCCCAGTCGTGTCGGTTCCGACCGCTCGGCGCGAACAATTTCCAAGTTCCCGGTCGTGCCGGTCCGTACTTCTCGGTGCGAACATTATATATGTAGAACGTAATATAACCTAACCTAACCCAACCTAACCTCTCGGTGGTATTATTTTACAGAAAGCCGGGCGTGTCTACTCCTACTTCTCGGTGCGAATATTATGTATATAACATAATATAACCTAACCTAATGCAACCTGGTCGCTCGGTGCGAATATTTTCTAAATTCCCAGTCGTGTCGGTTCCGACCGCTCGGCGCGAATATTTTCTAAGTCCCCGGTCGTGTCGGTCCCGACCTCACAGCGGGAATATTTTCAAAGTCCCCGGTCGTGTCGGTCCCGACCGCTCGGCGCGAATACTTTCAAAGTCCCCGGTCGTGTCGGTCCCGACCGCTCGGCGCGAACAATTTCCAAGTTCCCGGTCGTGCCGGTCCGTACTTCTCGGTGCGAACATTATATATGTAGAACGTAATATAACCTAACCTAACCCAACCTAACCTCTCGGTGGTATTATTTTACAGAAAGCCGGGCGTGTCTACTCCTACTTCTCGGTGCGAATATTATGTATATAACATAATATAACCTAACCTAATGCAACCTGGTCGCTCGGTGCGAATATTTTCTAAATTCCCAGTCGTGTCGGTTCCGACCGCTCGGCGCGAATATTTTCTAAGTCCCCGGTCGTGTCGGTCCCGACCGCTCGGCGCGAACAATTTCCAAGTTCCCGGTCGTGCCGGTCCGTACTTCTCGGTGCGAACATTATATATGTAGAACGTAATATAACCTAACCTAACCCAACCTAACCTCTCGGTGGTATTATTTTACAGAAAGCCGGGCGTGTCTACTCCTACTTCTCGGTGCGAATATTATGTATATAACATAATATAACCTAACCTAATGCAACCTGGTCGCTCGGTGCGAATATTTTCTAAATTCCCAGTCGTGTCGGTTCCGACCGCTCGGCGCGAATATTTTCTAAGTCCCCGGTCGTGTCGGTCCCGACCGCTCGGCGCGAATATTTTCAAAGTCCCCGGTCGTGTCGGTCCCGACCGCTCGGCGCGAACAATTTCCAAGTTCCCGGTCGTGCCGGTCCGTACTTCTCGGTGCGAACATTATATATGTAGAACGTAATATAACCTAACCTAACCCAACCTAACCTCTCGGTGGTATTATTTTACAGAAAGCCGGGCGTGTCTACTCCTACTTCTCGGTGCGAATATTATGTATATAACATAATATAACCTAACCTAATGCAACCTGGTCGCTCGGTGCGAATATTTTCTAAATTCCCAGTCGTGTCGGTTCCGACCGCTCGGCGCGAATATTTTCTAAGTCCCCGGTCGTGTCGGTCCCGACCTCACAGCGGGAATATTTTCAAAGTCCCCGGTTGTGTCGGTCCCGACCGCTCGGCGCGAACAATTTCCAAGTTCCCGGTCGTGCCGGTCCGTACTTCTCGGTGCGAACATTATATATGTAGAACGTAATATAACCTAACCTAACCCAACCTAACCTCTCGGTGGTATTATTTTACAGAAAGCCGGGCGTGTCTACTCCTACTTCTCGGTGCGAATATTATGTATATAACATAATATAACCTAACCTAATGCAACCTGGTCGCTCGGTGCGAATATTTTCTAAATTCCCAGTCGTGTCGGTTCCGACCGCTCGGCGCGAATATTTTCTAAGTCCCCGGTCGTGTCGGTCCCGACCGCTCGGCGCGAATATTTTCAAAGTCCCCGGTCGTGTCGGTCCCGACCGCTCGGCGCGAACAATTTCCAAGTTCCCGGTCGTGCCGGTCCGTACTTCTCGGTGCGAACATTATATATGTAGAACGTAATATAACCTAACCTAACCCAACCTAACCTCTCGGTGGTATTATTTTACAGAAAGCCGGGCGTGTCTACTCCTACTTCTCGGTGCGAATATTATGTATATAACATAATATAACCTAACCTAATGC
>CAXAJV010000884.1:0-46008 GCA_963969225.1 Xylocopa violacea
CGCGCTCTCTCAGAGTACCGGGGACTTAGAAAATATTCCGCGCCGAGCGGTCGGAACCGGACACGATGGGAATTTAGAAAATATTCGCACCGAGCGACCAGGTTGCATTAGGTTAGGTTATATTATGTTATATACTATAATATTCGCACCGAGAAGTCGGAGTAAGGACAACGCCCGGGTTTCTGTAATATAATACCACCCGAGAGGTTAGGTTGGGTTAGGTTAGGTTCATAATACGTCTACATATATAATGTTCGCACCCGAGAAGTACGGACGGCACGACCGGGAACTTGGAAAATTGTTCGCGCCGAGCGGTCGGGACCCCGACCACGACGGGGACTTTGAAAATATTCGCGGCCGAGCGGTCGGGACCGACACGACCGGGACTTTTGAAAATATTCCCCGCTGTGAGGTCGGGACCGCTATCTCAGAGTACCGGGGACTTAGAAAATATTCGCGCCGAGCGGTCGGAACCGACACGACTGGGAATTTAGAAAATATTCGCACCGAGCGACCAGGTTGCATTAGGTTAGGTTATATTATGTTATATACATAATATTCGCACCGAGAAGTAGGAGTAGACACGCCGGCTTTCTGTAAAAATAATACCACCGAGAGGTTAGGTTGGGTTAGGTTAGGTTATATTACGTTCTACATATATAATGTTCGCACCGAGAAGTACGGACCGGCACGACCGGGAACTTGGAAATTGTTCGCCGCCCGAGCGGTCGGGACCGACACGACCGGGGACTTTGAAAATATTCGCGCCCGAGCGGTCGGGACCGACACGACCGGGGACTTTGAAAATTATTCCCGCTGTGAGGTCGGGACCGACACGACCGGGGACTTAGAAAATATTCGCGCCGAGCGGTCGGAACGACACGACTGGGAATTTAGAAAATATTCGCACCGAGCGACCAGGTTGCATTAGGTTAGGTTATATTATGTTATATACATAATATTCGCACCGAGAAGTAGGAGTAGACACGCCCGGCTTTCTGTAAAATAATACCATCGAGAGGTTAGGTTGGGTTAGGTTAGGTTATATTACGTTTCTACATATATAATGTTCGCACCGAGAAGTACGGACGGCACGACCGGGAACTTGGAAATTGTTCGCGCCGAGCGGTCGGGACCGACACGACCGTCGACTTTGAAAATATTCGCGCCGAGCGGTCGGGACCGACACGACCGGGGACTTTGAAAAATATTCCCGCTGGTGAGGTCGGGACCGACACGACCGGGGACTTAGAAAATATTCGCGCCGAGCGGTCGGAACCGACACGACTGGGAATTTAGAAAATATTCGCACCGAGCGACCAGGTTGCATTAGGTTAGGTTATATTATGTTATATACAATAATATTCGCACCGAGAAGTAGGAGTAGACACGCCCGGCTTTCTGTAAAATAATACCATCGAGAGGTTAGGTTGGGTTAGGTTAGGTTATATTACGTTCTACATATATAATGTTCGCACCGAGAAGTACGGACCGGCACGACCGGGAACTTGGAAATTGTTCGCGCCGAGCGGTCGGGACCGACACGACCGTCGACTTTGAAAATATTCGCGCCGAGCGGTCGGGACCGACACGACCGGGGACTTTGAAAATATTCCCGCTGTGAGGTCGGGACCGACACGACCGGGGACTTAGAAAATATTCGCGCCGAGCGGTCGGAACCGACACGACTGGGAATTTAGAAAATATTCGCAACGAGCGACCAGGTTGCATTAGGTTAGGTTATATTATGTTATATACATAATATTCGCACCGAGAAGTAGGAGTAGACACGCCCGGCTTTCTGTAAAATAATACCACCGAGAGGTTAGGTTGGGTTAGGTTAGGTTATATTACGTTCTACATATATAATGTTCGCACCGAGAAGTACGGACCGGCACGACCGGGAACTTGGAAATTGTTCGCGCCGAGCGGTCGGGACCGACACGACCGTCGACTTTGAAAATATTCGCGCCGAGCGGTCGGGACCGACACGACCGGGGACTTTGAAAATATTCCCGCTGTGAGGTCGGGACCGACACGACCGGGGACTTAGAAAATATTCGCGCCGAGCGGTCGGAACCGACACGACTGGGAATTTAGAAAATATTCGCACCGAGCGACCAGGTTGCATTAGGTTAGGTTATATTATGTTATATACATAATATTCGCACCGAGAAGTAGGAGTAGACACGCCCGGCTTTCTGTAAAATAATACCATCGAGAGGTTAGGTTGGGTTAGGTTAGGTTATATTACGTTCTACATATATAATGTTCGCACCGAGAAGTACGGACCGGCACGACCGGGAACTTGGAAATTGTTCGCGCCGAGCGGTCGGGACCGACACGACCGTCGACTTTGAAAATATTCGCGCCGAGCGGTCGGGACCGACACGACCGGGGACTTTGAAAATATTCCCGCTGTGAGGTCGGGACCGACACGACCGGGGACTTAGAAAATATTCGCGCCGAGCGGTCGGAACCGACACGACTGGGAATTTAGAAAATATTCGCAACGAGCGACCAGGTTGCATTAGGTTAGGTTATATTATGTTATATACATAATATTCGCACCGAGAAGTAGGAGTAGACACGCCCGGCTTTCTGTAAAATAATACCACCGAGAGGTTAGGTTGGGTTAGGTTAGGTTATATTACGTTCTACATATATAATGTTCGCACCGAGAAGTACGGACCGGCACGACCGGGAACTTGGAAATTGTTCGCGCCGAGCGGTCGGGACCGACACGACCGTCGACTTTGAAAATATTCGCGCCGAGCGGTCGGGACCGACACGACCGGGGACTTTGAAAATATTCCCGCTGTGAGGTCGGGACCGACACGACCGGGGACTTAGAAAATATTCGCGCCGAGCGGTCGGAACCGACACGACTGGGAATTTAGAAAATATTCGCAACGAGCGACCAGGTTGCATTAGGTTAGGTTATATTATGTTATATACATAATATTCGCACCGAGAAGTAGGAGTAGACACGCCCGGCTTTCTGTAAAATAATACCACCGAGAGGTTAGGTTGGGTTAGGTTAGGTTATATTACGTTCTACATATATAATGTTCGCACCGAGAAGTACGGACCGGCACGACCGGGAACTTGGAAATTGTTCGCGCCGAGCGGTCGGGACCGACACGACCGTCGACTTTGAAAATATTCGCGCCGAGCGGTCGGGACCGACACGACCGGGGACTTTGAAAATATTCCCGCTGTGAGGTCGGGACCGACACGACCGGGGACTTAGAAAATATTCGCGCCGAGCGGTCGGAACCGACACGACTGGGAATTTAGAAAATATTCGCAACGAGCGACCAGGTTGCATTAGGTTAGGTTATATTATGTTATATACATAATATTCGCACCGAGAAGTAGGAGTAGACACGCCCGGCTTTCTGTAAAATAATACCACCGAGAGGTTAGGTTGGGTTAGGTTAGGTTATATTACGTTCTACATATATAATGTTCGCACCGAGAAGTACGGACCGGCACGACCGGGAACTTGGAAATTGTTCGCGCCGAGCGGTCGGGACCGACACGACCGTCGACTTTGAAAATATTCGCGCCGAGCGGTCGGGACCGACACGACCGGGGACTTTGAAAATATTCCCGCTGTGAGGTCGGGACCGACACGACCGGGGACTTAGAAAATATTCGCGCCGAGCGGTCGGAACCGACACGACTGGGAATTTAGAAAATATTCGCACCGAGCGACCAGGTTGCATTAGGTTAGGTTATATTATGTTATATACATAATATTCGCACCGAGAAGTAGGAGTAGACACGCCCGGCTTTCTGTAAAATAATACCACCGAGAGGTTAGGTTGGGTTAGGTTAGGTTATATTACGTTCTACATATATAATGTTCGCACCGAGAAGTACGGACCGGCACGACCGGGAACTTGGAAATTGTTCGCGCCGAGCGGTCGGGACCGACACGACCGGGGACTTTGAAAATATTCGCGCCGAGCGGTCGGGACCGACACGACCGGGGACTTTGAAAATATTCCCGCTGTGAGGTCGGGACCGACACGACCGGGGACTTAGAAAATATTCGCGCCGAGCGGTCGGAACCGACACGACTGGGAATTTAGAAAATATTCGCAACGAGCGACCAGGTTGCATTAGGTTAGGTTATATTATGTTATATACATAATATTCGCACCGAGAAGTAGGAGTAGACACGCCCGGCTTTCTGTAAAATAATACCACCGAGAGGTTAGGTTGGGTTAGGTTAGGTTATATTACGTTCTACATATATAATGTTCGCACCGAGAAGTACGGACCGGCACGACCGGGAACTTGGAAATTGTTCGCGCCGAGCGGTCGGGACCGACACGACCGTCGACTTTGAAAATATTCGCGCCGAGCGGTCGGGACCGACACGACCGGGGACTTTGAAAATATTCCCGCTGTGAGGTCGGGACCGACACGACCGGGGACTTAGAAAATATTCGCGCCGAGCGGTCGGAACCGACACGACTGGGAATTTAGAAAATATTCGCACCGAGCGACCAGGTTGCATTAGGTTAGGTTATATTATGTTATATACATAATATTCGCACCGAGAAGTAGGAGTAGACACGCCCGGCTTTCTGTAAAATAATACCACCGAGAGGTTAGGTTGGGTTAGGTTAGGTTATATTACGTTCTACATATATAATGTTCGCACCGAGAAGTACGGACCGGCACGACCGGGAACTTGGAAATTGTTCGCGCCGAGCGGTCGGGACCGACACGACCGTCGACTTTGAAAATATTCGCGCCGAGCGGTCGGGACCGACACGACCGGGGACTTTGAAAATATTCCCGCTGTGAGGTCGGGACCGACACGACCGGGGACTTAGAAAATATTCGCGCCGAGCGGTCGGAACCGACACGACTGGGAATTTAGAAAATATTCGCAACGAGCGACCAGGTTGCATTAGGTTAGGTTATATTATGTTATATACATAATATTCGCACCGAGAAGTAGGAGTAGACACGCCCGGCTTTCTGTAAAATAATACCACCGAGAGGTTAGGTTGGGTTAGGTTAGGTTATATTACGTTCTACATATATAATGTTCGCACCGAGAAGTACGGACCGGCACGACCGGGAACTTGGAAATTGTTCGCGCCGAGCGGTCGGGACCGACACGACCGTCGACTTTGAAAATATTCGCGCCGAGCGGTCGGGACCGACACGACCGGGGACTTTGAAAATATTCCCGCTGTGAGGTCGGGACCGACACGACCGGGGACTTAGAAAATATTCGCGCCGAGCGGTCGGAACCGACACGACTGGGAATTTAGAAAATATTCGCACCGAGCGACCAGGTTGCATTAGGTTAGGTTATATTATGTTATATACATAATATTCGCACCGAGAAGTAGGAGTAGACACGCCCGGCTTTCTGTAAAATAATACCACCGAGAGGTTAGGTTGGGTTAGGTTAGGTTATATTACGTTCTACATATATAATGTTCGCACCGAGAAGTACGGACCGGCACGACCGGGAACTTGGAAATTGTTCGCGCCGAGCGGTCGGGACCGACACGACCGGGGACTTTGAAAATATTCGCGCCGAGCGGTCGGGACCGACACGACCGGGGACTTTGAAAATATTCCCGCTGTGAGGTCGGGACCGACACGACCGGGGACTTAGAAAATATTCGCGCCGAGCGGTCGGAACCGACACGACTGGGAATTTAGAAAATATTCGCACCGAGCGACCAGGTTGCATTAGGTTAGGTTATATTATGTTATATACATAATATTCGCACCGAGAAGTAGGAGTAGACACGCCCGGCTTTCTGTAAAATAATACCATCGAGAGGTTAGGTTGGGTTAGGTTAGGTTATATTACGTTCTACATATATAATGTTCGCACCGAGAAGTACGGACCGGCACGACCGGGAACTTGGAAATTGTTCGCGCCGAGCGGTCGGGACCGACACGACCGGGGACTTTGAAAATATTCGCGCCGAGCGGTCGGGACCGACACGACCGGGGACTTTGAAAATATTCCCGCTGTGAGGTCGGGACCGACACGACCGGGGACTTAGAAAATATTCGCGCCGAGCGGTCGGAACCGACACGACTGGGAATTTAGAAAATATTCGCACCGAGCGACCAGGTTGCATTAGGTTAGGTTATATTATGTTATATACATAATATTCGCACCGAGAAGTAGGAGTAGACACGCCCGGCTTTCTGTAAAATAATACCATCGAGAGGTTAGGTTGGGTTAGGTTAGGTTATATTACGTTCTACATATATAATGTTCGCACCGAGAAGTACGGACCGGCACGACCGGGAACTTGGAAATTGTTCGCGCCGAGCGGTCGGGACCGACACGACCGGGGACTTTGAAAATATTCGCGCCGAGCGGTCGGGACCGACACGACCGGGGACTTTGAAAATATTCCCGCTGTGAGGTCGGGACCGACACGACCGGGGACTTAGAAAATATTCGCGCCGAGCGGTCGGAACCGACACGACTGGGAATTTAGAAAATATTCGCACCGAGCGACCAGGTTGCATTAGGTTAGGTTATATTATGTTATATACATAATATTCGCACCGAGAAGTAGGAGTAGACACGCCCGGCTTTCTGTAAAATAATACCATCGAGAGGTTAGGTTGGGTTAGGTTAGGTTATATTACGTTCTACATATATAATGTTCGCACCGAGAAGTACGGACCGGCACGACCGGGAACTTGGAAATTGTTCGCGCCGAGCGGTCGGGACCGACACGACCGGGGACTTTGAAAATATTCGCGCCGAGCGGTCGGGACCGACACGACCGGGGACTTTGAAAATATTCCCGCTGTGAGTTCGGGACCGACACGACCGGGGACTTAGAAAATATTCGCGCCGAGCGGTCGGAACCGACACGACTGGGAATTTAGAAAATATTCGCACCGAGCGACCAGGTTGCATTAGGTTAGGTTATATTATGTTATATACATAATATTCGCACCGAGAAGTAGGAGTAGACACGCCCGGCTTTCTGTAAAATAATACCACCGAGAGGTTAGGTTGGGTTAGGTTAGGTTATATTACGTTCTACATATATAATGTTCGCACCGAGAAGTACGGACCGGCACGACCGGGAACTTGGAAATTGTTCGCGCCGAGCGGTCGGGACCGACACGACCGGGGACTTTGAAAATATTCGCGCCGAGCGGTCGGGACCGACACGACCGGGGACTTTGAAAATATTCCCGCTGTGAGGTCGGGACCGACACGACCGGGGACTTAGAAAATATTCGCGCCGAGCGGTCGGAACCGACACGACTGGGAATTTAGAAAATATTCGCACCGAGCGACCAGGTTGCATTAGGTTAGGTTATATTATGTTATATACATAATATTCGCACCGAGAAGTAGGAGTAGACACGCCCGGCTTTCTGTAAAATAATACCATCGAGAGGTTAGGTTGGGTTAGGTTAGGTTATATTACGTTCTACATATATAATGTTCGCACCGAGAAGTACGGACCGGCACGACCGGGAACTTGGAAATTGTTCGCGCCGAGCGGTCGGGACCGACACGACCGGGGACTTTGAAAATATTCGCGCCGAGCAGTCGGGACCGACACGACCGGGGACTTTGAAAATATTCCCGCTGTGAGGTCGGGACCGACACGACCGGGGACTTAGAAAATATTCGCGCCGAGCGGTCGGAACCGACACGACTGGGAATTTAGAAAATATTCGCACCGAGCGACCAGGTTGCATTAGGTTAGGTTATATTATGTTATATACATAATATTCGCACCGAGAAGTAGGAGTAGACACGCCCGGCTTTCTGTAAAATAATACCATCGAGAGGTTAGGTTTGGTTAGGTTAGGTTATATTACGTTCTACATATATAATGTTCGCACCGAGAAGTACGGACCGGCACGACCGGGAACTTGGAAATTGTTCGCGCCGAGCGGTCGGGACCGACACGACCGTCGACTTTGAAAATATTCGCGCCGAGCGGTCGGGACCGACACGACCGGGGACTTTGAAAATATTCCCGCTGTGAGGTCGGGACCGACACGACCGGGGACTTAGAAAATATTCGCGCCGAGCGGTCGGAACCGACACGACTGGGAATTTAGAAAATATTCGCACCGAGCGACCAGGTTGCATTAGGTTAGGTTATATTATGTTATATACATAATATTCGCACCGAGAAGTAGGAGTAGACACGCCCGGCTTTCTGTAAAATAATACCACCGAGAGGTTAGGTTGGGTTAGGTTAGGTTATATTACGTTCTACATATATAATGTTCGCACCGAGAAGTACGGACCGGCACGACCGGGAACTTGGAAATTGTTCGCGCCGAGCGGTCGGGACCGACACGACCGGGGACTTTGAAAATATTCGCGCCGAGCGGTCGGGACCGACACGACCGGGGACTTTGAAAATATTCCCGCTGTGAGGTCGGGACCGACACGACCGGGGACTTAGAAAATATTCGCGCCGAGCGGTCGGAACCGACACGACTGGGAATTTAGAAAATATTCGCACCGAGCGACCAGGTTGCATTAGGTTAGGTTATATTATGTTATATACATAATATTCGCACCGAGAAGTAGGAGTAGACACGCCCGGCTTTCTGTAAAATAATACCATCGAGAGGTTAGGTTGGGTTAGGTTAGGTTATATTACGTTCTACATATATAATGTTCGCACCGAGAAGTACGGACCGGCACGACCGGGAACTTGGAAATTGTTCGCGCCGAGCGGTCGGGACCGACACGACCGTCGACTTTGAAAATATTCGCGCCGAGCGGTCGGGACCGACACGACCGGGGACTTTGAAAATATTCCCGCTGTGAGGTCGGGACCGACACGACCGGGGACTTAGAAAATATTCGCGCCGAGCGGTCGGAACCGACACGACTGGGAATTTAGAAAATATTCGCACCGAGCGACCAGGTTGCATTAGGTTAGGTTATATTATGTTATATACATAATATTCGCACCGAGAAGTAGGAGTAGACACGCCCGGCTTTCTGTAAAATAATACCATCGAGAGGTTAGGTTGGGTTAGGTTAGGTTATATTACGTTCTACATATATAATGTTCGCACCGAGAAGTACGGACCGGCACGACCGGGAACTTGGAAATTGTTCGCGCCGAGCGGTCGGGACCGACACGACCGTCGACTTTGAAAATATTCGCGCCGAGCGGTCGGAACCGACACGACTGGGAATTTAGAAAATATTCGCACCGAGCGACCAGGTTGCATTAGGTTAGGTTATATTATGTTATATACATAATATTCGCACCGAGAAGTAGGAGTAGACACGCCCGGCTTTCTGTAAAATAATACCATCGAGAGGTTAGGTTGGGTTAGGTTAGGTTATATTACGTTCTACATATATAATGTTCGCACCGAGAAGTACGGACCGGCACGACCGGGAACTTGGAAATTGTTCGCGCCGAGCGGTCGGGACCGACACGACCGGGGACTTTGAAAATATTCGCGCCGAGCGGTCGGGACCGACACGACCGGGGACTTTGAAAATATTCCCGCTGTGAGGTCGGGACCGACACGACCGGGGACTTAGAAAATATTCGCGCCGAGCGGTCGGAACCGACACGACTGGGAATTTAGAAAATATTCGCACCGAGCGACCAGGTTGCATTAGGTTAGGTTATATTATGTTATATACATAATATTCGCACCGAGAAGTAGGAGTAGACACGCCCGGCTTTCTGTAAAATAATACCACCGAGAGGTTAGGTTGGGTTAGGTTAGGTTATATTACGTTCTACATATATAATGTTCGCACCGAGAAGTACGGACCGGCACGACCGGGAACTTGGAAATTGTTCGCGCCGAGCGGTCGGGACCGACACGACCGGGGACTTTGAAAATATTCGCGCCGAGCGGTCGGGACCGACACGACCGGGGACTTTGAAAATATTCCCGCTGTGAGGTCGGGACCGACACGACCGGGGACTTTGAAAATATTCCCGCTGTGAGGTCGGGACCGACACGACCGGGGACTTAGAAAATATTCGCGCCGAGCGGTCGGAACCGACACGACTGGGAATTTAGAAAATATTCGCACCGAGCGACCAGGTTGCATTAGGTTAGGTTATATTATGTTATATACATAATATTCGCACCGAGAAGTAGGAGTAGACACGCCCGGCTTTCTGTAAAATAATACCATCGAGAGGTTAGGTTGGGTTAGGTTAGGTTATATTACGTTCTACATATATAATGTTCGCACCGAGAAGTACGGACCGGCACGACCGGGAACTTGGAAATTGTTCGCGCCGAGCGGTCGGGACCGACACGACCGGGGACTTTGAAAATATTCGCGCCGAGCGGTCGGGACCGACACGACCGGGGACTTTGAAAATATTCCCGCTGTGAGGTCGGGACCGACACGACCGGGGACTTAGAAAATATTCGCGCCGAGCGGTCGGAACCGACACGACTGGGAATTTAGAAAATATTCGCACCGAGCGACCAGGTTGCATTAGGTTAGGTTATATTATGTTATATACATAATATTCGCACCGAGAAGTAGGAGTAGACACGCCCGGCTTTCTGTAAAATAATACCACCGAGAGGTTAGGTTGGGTTAGGTTAGGTTATATTACGTTCTACATATATAATGTTCGCACCGAGAAGTACGGACCGGCACGACCGGGAACTTGGAAATTGTTCGCGCCGAGCGGTCGGGACCGACACGACCGGGGACTTTGAAAATATTCGCGCCGAGCGGTCGGGACCGACACGACCGGGGACTTTGAAAATATTCCCGCTGTGAGGTCGGGACCGACACGACCGGGGACTTTGAAAATATTCCCGCTGTGAGGTCGGGACCGACACGACCGGGGACTTAGAAAATATTCGCGCCGAGCGGTCGGAACCGACACGACTGGGAATTTAGAAAATATTCGCACCGAGCGACCAGGTTGCATTAGGTTAGGTTATATTATGTTATATACATAATATTCGCACCGAGAAGTAGGAGTATACACGCCCGGCTTTCTGTAAAATAATACCACCGAGAGGTTAGGTTGGGTTAGGTTAGGTTATATTACGTTCTACATATATAATGTTCGCACCGAGAAGTACGGACCGGCACGACCGGGAACTTGGAAATTGTTCGCGCCGAGCGGTCGGGACCGACACGACCGGGGACTTTGAAAATATTCGCGCCGAGCGGTCGGGACCGACACGACCGGGGACTTTGAAAATATTCCCGCTGTGAGGTCGGGACCGACACGACCGGGGACTTAGAAAATATTCGCGCCGAGCGGTCGGAACCGACACGACTGGGAATTTAGAAAATATTCGCACCGAGCGACCAGGTTGCATTAGGTTAGGTTATATTATGTTATATACATAATATTCGCACCGAGAAGTAGGAGTAGACACGCCCGGCTTTCTGTAAAATAATACCACCGAGAGGTTAAGTTGGGTTAGGTTAGGTTATATTACGTTCTACATATATAATGTTCGCACCGAGAAGTACGGACCGGCACGACCGGGAACTTGGAAATTGTTCGCGCCGAGCGGTCGGGACCGACACGACCGGGGACTTTGAAAATATTCGCGCCGAGCGGTCGGGACCGACACGACCGGGGACTTTGAAAATATTCCCGCTGTGAGGTCGGGACCGACACGACCGGGGACTTAGAAAATATTCGCGCCGAGCGGTCGGAACCGACACGACTGGGAATTTAGAAAATATTCGCACCGAGCGACCAGGTTGCATTAGGTTAGGTTATATTATGTTATATACATAATATTCGCACCGAGAAGTAGGAGTAGACACGCCCGGCTTTCTGTAAAATAATACCACCGAGAGGTTAGGTTGGGTTAGGTTAGGTTATATTACGTTCTACATATATAATGTTCGCACCGAGAAGTACGGACCGGCACGACCGGGAACTTGGAAATTGTTCGCGCCGAGCGGTCGGGACCGACACGACCGGGGACTTTGAAAATATTCGCGCCGAGCGGTCGGGACCGACACGACCGGGGACTTTGAAAATATTCCCGCTGTGAGGTCGGGACCGACACGACCGGGGACTTAGAAAATATTCGCGCCGAGCGGTCGGAACCGACACGACTGGGAATTTAGAAAATATTCGCACCGAGCGACCAGGTTGCATTAGGTTAGGTTATATTATGTTATATACATAATATTCGCACCGAGAAGTAGGAGTAGACACGCCCGGCTTTCTGTAAAATAATACCACCGAGAGGTTAGGTTGGGTTAGGTTAGGTTATATTACGTTCTACATATATAATGTTCGCACCGAGAAGTACGGACCGGCACGACCGGGAACTTGGAAATTGTTCGCGCCGAGCGGTCGGGACCGACACGACCGGGGACTTTGAAAATATTCGCGCCGAGCGGTCGGGACCGACACGACCGGGGACTTTGAAAATATTCCCGCTGTGAGGTCGGGACCGACACGACCGGGGACTTAGAAAATATTCGCGCCGAGCGGTCGGAACCGACACGACTGGGAATTTAGAAAATGTTCGCACCGAGCGACCAGGTTGCATTAGGTTAGGTTATATTATGTTATATACATAATATTCGCACCGAGAAGTAGGAGTAGACACGCCCGGCTTTCTGTAAAATAATACCACCGAGAGGTTAGGTTGGGTTAGGTTAGGTTATATTACGTTCTACATATATAATGTTCGCACCGAGAAGTACGGACCGGCACGACCGGGAACTTGGAAATTGTTCGCGCCGAGCGGTCGGGACCGACACGACCGGGGACTTTGAAAATATTCGCGCCGAGCGGTCGGGACCGACACGACCGGGGACTTTGAAAATATTCCCGCTGTGAGGTCGGGACCGACACGACCGGGGACTTAGAAAATATTCGCGCCGAGCGGTCGGAACCGACACGACTGGGAATTTAGAAAATATTCGCACCGAGCGACCAGGTTGCATTAGGTTAGGTTATATTATGTTATATACATAATATTCGCACCGAGAAGTAGGAGTAGACACGCCCGGCTTTCTGTAAAATAATACCATCGAGAGGTTAGGTTGGGTTAGGTTAGGTTATATTACGTTCTACATATATAATGTTCGCACCGAGAAGTACGGACCGGCACGACCGGGAACTTGGAAATTGTTCGCGCCGAGCGGTCGGGACCGACACGACCGGGGACTTTGAAAATATTCGCGCCGAGCGGTCGGGACCGACACGACCGGGGACTTTGAAAATATTCCCGCTGTGAGGTCGGGACCGACACGACCGGGGACTTAGAAAATATTCGCGCCGAGCGGTCGGAACCGACACGACTGGGAATTTAGAAAATATTCGCACCGAGCGACCAGGTTGCATTAGGTTAGGTTATATTATGTTATATACATAATATTCGCACCGAGAAGTAGGAGTAGACACGCCCGGCTTTCTGTAAAATAATACCACCGAGAGGTTAGGTTGGGTTAGGTTAGGTTATATTACGTTCTACATATATAATGTTCGCACCGAGAAGTACGGACCGGCACGACCGGGAACTTGGAAATTGTTCGCGCCGAGCGGTCGGGACCGACACGACCGGGGACTTTGAAAATATTCGCGCCGAGCGGTCGGGACCGACACGACCGGGGACTTTGAAAATATTCCCGCTGTGAGGTCGGGACCGACACGACCGGGGACTTAGAAAATATTCGCGCCGAGCGGTCGGAACCGACACGACTGGGAATTTAGAAAATATTCGCACCGAGCGACCAGGTTGCATTAGGTTAGGTTATATTATGTTATATACATAATATTCGCACCGAGAAGTAGGAGTAGACACGCCCGGCTTTCTGTAAAATAATACCATCGAGAGGTTAGGTTGGGTTAGGTTAGGTTATATTACGTTCTACATATATAATGTTCGCACCGAGAAGTACGGACCGGCACGACCGGGAACTTGGAAATTGTTCGCGCCGAGCGGTCGGGACCGACACGACCGGGGACTTTGAAAATATTCGCGCCGAGCGGTCGGGACCGACACGACCGGGGACTTTGAAAATATTCCCGCTGTGAGGTCGGGACCGACACGACCGGGGACTTAGAAAATATTCGCGCCGAGCGGTCGGAACCGACACGACTGGGAATTTAGAAAATATTCGCACCGAGCGACCAGGTTGCATTAGGTTAGGTTATATTATGTTATATACATAATATTCGCACCGAGAAGTAGGAGTAGACACGCCCGGCTTTCTGTAAAATAATACCACCGAGAGGTTAGGTTGGGTTAGGTTAGGTTATATTACGTTCTACATATATAATGTTCGCACCGAGAAGTACGGACCGGCACGACCGGGAACTTGGAAATTGTTCGCGCCGAGCGGTCGGGACCGACACGACCGGGGACTTTGAAAATATTCGCGCCGAGCGGTCGGGACCGACACGACCGGGGACTTTGAAAATATTCCCGCTGTGAGGTCGGGACCGACACGACCGGGGACTTAGAAAATATTCGCGCCGAGCGGTCGGAACCGACACGACTGGGAATTTAGAAAATATTCGCACCGAGCGACCAGGTTGCATTAGGTTAGGTTATATTATGTTATATACATAATATTCGCACCGAGAAGTAGGAGTAGACACGCCCGGCTTTCTGTAAAATAATACCATCGAGAGGTTAGGTTGGGTTAGGTTAGGTTATATTACGTTCTACATATATAATGTTCGCACCGAGAAGTACGGACCGGCACGACCGGGAACTTGGAAATTGTTCGCGCCGAGCGGTCGGGACCGACACGACCGTCGACTTTGAAAATATTCGCGCCGAGCGGTCGGGACCGACACGACCGGGGACTTTGAAAATATTCCCGCTGTGAGGTCGGGACCGACACGACCGGGGACTTAGAAAATATTCGCGCCGAGCGGTCGGAACCGACACGACTGGGAATTTAGAAAATATTCGCACCGAGCGACCAGGTTGCATTAGGTTAGGTTATATTATGTTATATACATAATATTCGCACCGAGAAGTAGGAGTAGACACGCCCGGCTTTCTGTAAAATAATACCATCGAGAGGTTAGGTTGGGTTAGGTTAGGTTATATTACGTTCTACATATATAATGTTCGCACCGAGAAGTACGGACCGGCACGACCGGGAACTTGGAAATTGTTCGCGCCGAGCGGTCGGGACCGACACGACCGTCGACTTTGAAAATATTCGCGCCGAGCGGTCGGAACCGACACGACTGGGAATTTAGAAAATATTCGCACCGAGCGACCAGGTTGCATTAGGTTAGGTTATATTATGTTATATACATAATATTCGCACCGAGAAGTAGGAGTAGACACGCCCGGCTTTCTGTAAAATAATACCATCGAGAGGTTAGGTTGGGTTAGGTTAGGTTATATTACGTTCTACATATATAATGTTCGCACCGAGAAGTACGGACCGGCACGACCGGGAACTTGGAAATTGTTCGCGCCGAGCGGTCGGGACCGACACGACCGGGGACTTTGAAAATATTCGCGCCGAGCGGTCGGGACCGACACGACCGGGGACTTTGAAAATATTCCCGCTGTGAGGTCGGGACCGACACGACCGGGGACTTAGAAAATATTCGCGCCGAGCGGTCGGAACCGACACGACTGGGAATTTAGAAAATATTCGCACCGAGCGACCAGGTTGCATTAGGTTAGGTTATATTATGTTATATACATAATATTCGCACCGAGAAGTAGGAGTAGACACGCCCGGCTTTCTGTAAAATAATACCACCGAGAGGTTAGGTTGGGTTAGGTTAGGTTATATTACGTTCTACATATATAATGTTCGCACCGAGAAGTACGGACCGGCACGACCGGGAACTTGGAAATTGTTCGCGCCGAGCGGTCGGGACCGACACGACCGGGGACTTTGAAAATATTCGCGCCGAGCGGTCGGGACCGACACGACCGGGGACTTTGAAAATATTCCCGCTGTGAGGTCGGGACCGACACGACCGGGGACTTAGAAAATATTCGCGCCGAGCGGTCGGAACCGACACGACTGGGAATTTAGAAAATATTCGCACCGAGCGACCAGGTTGCATTAGGTTAGGTTATATTATGTTATATACATAATATTCGCACCGAGAAGTAGGAGTAGACACGCCCGGCTTTCTGTAAAATAATACCATCGAGAGGTTAGGTTGGGTTAGGTTAGGTTATATTACGTTCTACATATATAATGTTCGCACCGAGAAGTACGGACCGGCACGACCGGGAACTTGGAAATTGTTCGCGCCGAGCGGTCGGGACCGACACGACCGTCGACTTTGAAAATATTCGCGCCGAGCGGTCGGGACCGACACGACCGGGGACTTTGAAAATATTCCCGCTGTGAGGTCGGGACCGACACGACCGGGGACTTAGAAAATATTCGCGCCGAGCGGTCGGAACCGACACGACTGGGAATTTAGAAAATATTCGCACCGAGCGACCAGGTTGCATTAGGTTAGGTTATATTATGTTATATACATAATATTCGCACCGAGAAGTAGGAGTAGACACGCCCGGCTTTCTGTAAAATAATACCATCGAGAGGTTAGGTTGGGTTAGGTTAGGTTATATTACGTTCTACATATATAATGTTCGCACCGAGAAGTACGGACCGGCACGACCGGGAACTTGGAAATTGTTCGCGCCGAGCGGTCGGGACCGACACGACCGTCGACTTTGAAAATATTCGCGCCGAGCGGTCGGAACCGACACGACTGGGAATTTAGAAAATATTCGCACCGAGCGACCAGGTTGCATTAGGTTAGGTTATATTATGTTATATACATAATATTCGCACCGAGAAGTAGGAGTAGACACGCCCGGCTTTCTGTAAAATAATACCATCGAGAGGTTAGGTTGGGTTAGGTTAGGTTATATTACGTTCTACATATATAATGTTCGCACCGAGAAGTACGGACCGGCACGACCGGGAACTTGGAAATTGTTCGCGCCGAGCGGTCGGGACCGACACGACCGGGGACTTTGAAAATATTCGCGCCGAGCGGTCGGGACCGACACGACCGGGGACTTTGAAAATATTCCCGCTGTGAGGTCGGGACCGACACGACCGGGGACTTAGAAAATATTCGCGCCGAGCGGTCGGAACCGACACGACTGGGAATTTAGAAAATATTCGCACCGAGCGACCAGGTTGCATTAGGTTAGGTTATATTATGTTATATACATAATATTCGCACCGAGAAGTAGGAGTAGACACGCCCGGCTTTCTGTAAAATAATACCATCGAGAGGTTAGGTTGGGTTAGGTTAGGTTATATTACGTTCTACATATATAATGTTCGCACCGAGAAGTACGGACCGGCACGACCGGGAACTTGGAAATTGTTCGCGCCGAGCGGTCGGGACCGACACGACCGGGGACTTTGAAAATATTCGCGCCGAGCGGTCGGGACCGACACGACCGGGGACTTTGAAAATATTCCCGCTGTGAGGTCGGGACCGACACGACCGGGGACTTAGAAAATATTCGCGCCGAGCGGTCGGAACCGACACGACTGGGAATTTAGAAAATATTCGCACCGAGCGACCAGGTTGCATTAGGTTAGGTTATATTATGTTATATACATAATATTCGCACCGAGAAGTAGGAGTAGACACGCCCGGCTTTCTGTAAAATAATACCACCGAGAGGTTAGGTAGGGTTAGGTTAGGTTATATTACGTTCTACATATATAATGTTCGAACCGAGAAGTACGGACCGGCACGACCGGGAACTTGGAAATTGTTCGCGCCGAGCGGTCGGGACCGACACGACCGGGGACTTTGAAAATATTCGCGCCGAGCGGTCGGGACCGACACGACCGGGGACTTTGAAAATATTCCCGCTGTGAGGTCGGGACCGACACGACCGGGGACTTAGAAAATATTCGCGCCGAGCGGTCGGAACCGACACGACTGGGAATTTAGAAAATATTCGCACCGAGCGACCAGGTTGCATTAGGTTAGGTTATATTATGTTATATACATAATATTCGCACCGAGAAGTAGGAGTAGACACGCCCGGCTTTCTGTAAAATAATACCATCGAGAGGTTAGGTTGGGTTAGGTTAGGTTATATTACGTTCTACATATATAATGTTCGCACCGAGAAGTACGGACCGGCACGACCGGGAACTTGGAAATTGTTCGCGCCGAGCGGTCGGGACCGACACGACCGGGGACTTTGAAAATATTCGCGCCGAGCGGTCGGGACCGACACGACCGGGGACTTTGAAAATATTCCCGCTGTGAGTTCGGGACCGACACGACCGGGGACTTAGAAAATATTCGCGCCGAGCGGTCGGAACCGACACGACTGGGAATTTAGAAAATATTCGCACCGAGCGACCAGGTTGCATTAGGTTAGGTTATATTATGTTATATACATAATATTCGCACCGAGAAGTAGGAGTAGACACGCCCGGCTTTCTGTAAAATAATACCATCGAGAGGTTAGGTTGGGTTAGGTTAGGTTATATTACGTTCTACATATATAATGTTCGCACCGAGAAGTACGGACCGGCACGACCGGGAACTTGGAAATTGTTCGCGCCGAGCGGTCGGGACCGACACGACCGGGGACTTTGAAAATATTCGCGCCGAGCGGTCGGGACCGACACGACCGGGGACTTTGAAAATATTCCCGCTGTGAGGTCGGGACCGACACGACCGGGGACTTAGAAAATATTCGCGCCGAGCGGTCGGAACCGACACGACTGGGAATTTAGAAAATATTCGCACCGAGCGACCAGGTTGCATTAGGTTAGGTTATATTATGTTATATACATAATATTCGCACCGAGAAGTAGGAGTAGACACGCCCGGCTTTCTGTAAAATAATACCATCGAGAGGTTAGGTTGGGTTAGGTTAGGTTATATTACGTTCTACATATATAATGTTCGCACCGAGAAGTACGGACCGGCACGACCGGGAACTTGGAAATTGTTCGCGCCGAGCGGTCGGGACCGACACGACCGGGGACTTTGAAAATATTCGCGCCGAGCGGTCGGGACCGACACGACCGGGGACTTTGAAAATATTCCCGCTGTGAGGTCGGGACCGACACGACCGGGGACTTAGAAAATATTCGCGCCGAGCGGTCGGAACCGACACGACTGGGAATTTAGAAAATATTCGCACCGAGCGACCAGGTTGCATTAGGTTAGGTTATATTATGTTATATACATAATATTCGCACCGAGAAGTAGGAGTAGACACGCCCGGCTTTCTGTAAAATAATACCATCGAGAGGTTAGGTTGGGTTAGGTTAGGTTATATTACGTTCTACATATATAATGTTCGCACCGAGAAGTACGGACCGGCACGACCGGGAACTTGGAAATTGTTCGCGCCGAGCGGTCGGGACCGACACGACCGTCGACTTTGAAAATATTCGCGCCGAGCGGTCGGGACCGACACGACCGGGGACTTTGAAAATATTCCCGCTGTGAGGTCGGGACCGACACGACCGGGGACTTAGAAAATATTCGCGCCGAGCGGTCGGAACCGACACGACTGGGAATTTAGAAAATATTCGCACCGAGCGACCAGGTTGCATTAGGTTAGGTTATATTATGTTATATACATAATATTCGCACCGAGAAGTAGGAGTAGACACGCCCGGCTTTCTGTAAAATAATACCATCGAGAGGTTAGGTTGGGTTAGGTTAGGTTATATTACGTTCTACATATATAATGTTCGCACCGAGAAGTACGGACCGGCACGACCGGGAACTTGGAAATTGTTCGCGCCGAGCGGTCGGGACCGACACGACCGTCGACTTTGAAAATATTCGCGCCGAGCGGTCGGAACCGACACGACTGGGAATTTAGAAAATATTCGCACCGAGCGACCAGGTTGCATTAGGTTAGGTTATATTATGTTATATACATAATATTCGCACCGAGAAGTAGGAGTAGACACGCCCGGCTTTCTGTAAAATAATACCATCGAGAGGTTAGGTTGGGTTAGGTTAGGTTATATTACGTTCTACATATATAATGTTCGCACCGAGAAGTACGGACCGGCACGACCGGGAACTTGGAAATTGTTCGCGCCGAGCGGTCGGGACCGACACGACCGGGGACTTTGAAAATATTCGCGCCGAGCGGTCGGGACCGACACGACCGGGGACTTTGAAAATATTCCCGCTGTGAGGTCGGGACCGACACGACCGGGGACTTAGAAAATATTCGCGCCGAGCGGTCGGAACCGACACGACTGGGAATTTAGAAAATATTCGCACCGAGCGACCAGGTTGCATTAGGTTAGGTTATATTATGTTATATACATAATATTCGCACCGAGAAGTAGGAGTAGACACGCCCGGCTTTCTGTAAAATAATACCATCGAGAGGTTAGGTTGGGTTAGGTTAGGTTATATTACGTTCTACATATATAATGTTCGCACCGAGAAGTACGGACCGGCACGACCGGGAACTTGGAAATTGTTCGCGCCGAGCGGTCGGGACCGACACGACCGGGGACTTTGAAAATATTCCCGCTGTGAGGTCGGGACCGACACGACCGGGGACTTAGAAAATATTCGCGCCGAGCGGTCGGAACCGACACGACTGGGAATTTAGAAAATATTCGCACCGAGCGACCAGGTTGCATTAGGTTAGGTTATATTATGTTATATACATAATATTCGCACCGAGAAGTAGGAGTAGACACGCCCGGCTTTCTGTAAAATAATACCATCGAGAGGTTAGGTTGGGTTAGGTTAGGTTATATTACGTTCTACATATATAATGTTCGCACCGAGAAGTACGGACCGGCACGACCGGGAACTTGGAAATTGTTCGCGCCGAGCGGTCGGGACCGACACGACCGTCGACTTTGAAAATATTCGCGCCGAGCGGTCGGAACCGACACGACTGGGAATTTAGAAAATATTCGCACCGAGCGACCAGGTTGCATTAGGTTAGGTTATATTATGTTATATACATAATATTCGCACCGAGAAGTAGGAGTAGACACGCCCGGCTTTCTGTAAAATAATACCATCGAGAGGTTAGGTTGGGTTAGGTTAGGTTATATTACGTTCTACATATATAATGTTCGCACCGAGAAGTACGGACCGGCACGACCGGGAACTTGGAAATTGTTCGCGCCGAGCGGTCGGGACCGACACGACCGGGGACTTTGAAAATATTCGCGCCGAGCGGTCGGGACCGACACGACCGGGGACTTTGAAAATATTCCCGCTGTGAGGTCGGGACCGACACGACCGGGGACTTAGAAAATATTCGCGCCGAGCGGTCGGAACCGACACGACTGGGAATTTAGAAAATATTCGCACCGAGCGACCAGGTTGCATTAGGTTAGGTTATATTATGTTATATACATAATATTCGCACCGAGAAGTAGGAGTAGACACGCCCGGCTTTCTGTAAAATAATACCATCGAGAGGTTAGGTTGGGTTAGGTTAGGTTATATTACGTTCTACATATATAATGTTCGCACCGAGAAGTACGGACCGGCACGACCGGGAACTTGGAAATTGTTCGCGCCGAGCGGTCGGGACCGACACGACCGGGGACTTTGAAAATATTCGCGCCGAGCGGTCGGGACCGACACGACCGGGGACTTTGAAAATATTCCCGCTGTGAGGTCGGGACCGACACGACCGGGGACTTAGAAAATATTCGCGCCGAGCGGTCGGAACCGACACGACTGGGAATTTAGAAAATATTCGCACCGAGCGACCAGGTTGCATTAGGTTAGGTTATATTATGTTATATACATAATATTCGCACCGAGAAGTAGGAGTAGACACGCCCGGCTTTCTGTAAAATAATACCACCGAGAGGTTAGGTAGGGTTAGGTTAGGTTATATTACGTTCTACATATATAATGTTCGAACCGAGAAGTACGGACCGGCACGACCGGGAACTTGGAAATTGTTCGCGCCGAGCGGTCGGGACCGACACGACCGGGGACTTTGAAAATATTCGCGCCGAGCGGTCGGGACCGACACGACCGGGGACTTTGAAAATATTCCCGCTGTGAGGTCGGGACCGACACGACCGGGGACTTAGAAAATATTCGCGCCGAGCGGTCGGAACCGACACGACTGGGAATTTAGAAAATATTCGCACCGAGCGACCAGGTTGCATTAGGTTAGGTTATATTATGTTATATACATAATATTCGCACCGAGAAGTAGGAGTAGACACGCCCGGCTTTCTGTAAAATAATACCATCGAGAGGTTAGGTTGGGTTAGGTTAGGTTATATTACGTTCTACATATATAATGTTCGCACCGAGAAGTACGGACCGGCACGACCGGGAACTTGGAAATTGTTCGCGCCGAGCGGTCGGGACCGACACGACCGGGGACTTTGAAAATATTCGCGCCGAGCGGTCGGGACCGACACGACCGGGGACTTTGAAAATATTCCCGCTGTGAGTTCGGGACCGACACGACCGGGGACTTAGAAAATATTCGCGCCGAGCGGTCGGAACCGACACGACTGGGAATTTAGAAAATATTCGCACCGAGCGACCAGGTTGCATTAGGTTAGGTTATATTATGTTATATACATAATATTCGCACCGAGAAGTAGGAGTAGACACGCCCGGCTTTCTGTAAAATAATACCATCGAGAGGTTAGGTTGGGTTAGGTTAGGTTATATTACGTTCTACATATATAATGTTCGCACCGAGAAGTACGGACCGGCACGACCGGGAACTTGGAAATTGTTCGCGCCGAGCGGTCGGGACCGACACGACCGGGGACTTTGAAAATATTCGCGCCGAGCGGTCGGGACCGACACGACCGGGGACTTTGAAAATATTCCCGCTGTGAGGTCGGGACCGACACGACCGGGGACTTAGAAAATATTCGCGCCGAGCGGTCGGAACCGACACGACTGGGAATTTAGAAAATATTCGCACCGAGCGACCAGGTTGCATTAGGTTAGGTTATATTATGTTATATACATAATATTCGCACCGAGAAGTAGGAGTAGACACGCCCGGCTTTCTGTAAAATAATACCATCGAGAGGTTAGGTTGGGTTAGGTTAGGTTATATTACGTTCTACATATATAATGTTCGCACCGAGAAGTACGGACCGGCACGACCGGGAACTTGGAAATTGTTCGCGCCGAGCGGTCGGGACCGACACGACCGGGGACTTTGAAAATATTCGCGCCGAGCGGTCGGGACCGACACGACCGGGGACTTTGAAAATATTCCCGCTGTGAGGTCGGGACCGACACGACCGGGGACTTAGAAAATATTCGCGCCGAGCGGTCGGAACCGACACGACTGGGAATTTAGAAAATATTCGCACCGAGCGACCAGGTTGCATTAGGTTAGGTTATATTATGTTATATACATAATATTCGCACCGAGAAGTAGGAGTAGACACGCCCGGCTTTCTGTAAAATAATACCATCGAGAGGTTAGGTTGGGTTAGGTTAGGTTATATTACGTTCTACATATATAATGTTGGCACCGAGAAGTACGGACCGGCACGACCGGGAACTTGGAAATTGTTCGCGCCGAGCGGTCGGGACCGACACGACCGGGGACTTTGAAAATATTCGCGCCGAGCGGTCGGGACCGACACGACCGGGGACTTTGAAAATATTCCCGCTGTGAGTTCGGGACCGACACGACCGGGGACTTAGAAAATATTCGCGCCGAGCGGTCGGAACCGACACGACTGGGAATTTAGAAAATATTCGCACCGAGCGACCAGGTTGCATTAGGTTAGGTTATATTATGTTATATACATAATATTCGCACCGAGAAGTAGGAGTAGACACGCCCGGCTTTCTGTAAAATAATACCATCGAGAGGTTAGGTTGGGTTAGGTTAGGTTATATTACGTTCTACATATATAATGTTCGCACCGAGAAGTACGGACCGGCACGACCGGGAACTTGGAAATTGTTCGCGCCGAGCGGTCGGGACCGACACGACCGTCGACTTTGAAAATATTCGCGCCGAGCGGTCGGAACCGACACGACTGGGAATTTAGAAAATATTCGCACCGAGCGACCAGGTTGCATTAGGTTAGGTTATATTATGTTATATACATAATATTCGCACCGAGAAGTAGGAGTAGACACGCCCGGCTTTCTGTAAAATAATACCATCGAGAGGTTAGGTTGGGTTAGGTTAGGTTATATTACGTTCTACATATATAATGTTCGCACCGAGAAGTACGGACCGGCACGACCGGGAACTTGGAAATTGTTCGCGCCGAGCGGTCGGGACCGACACGACCGGGGACTTTGAAAATATTCGCGCCGAGCGGTCGGGACCGACACGACCGGGGACTTTGAAAATATTCCCGCTGTGAGGTCGGGACCGACACGACCGGGGACTTAGAAAATATTCGCGCCGAGCGGTCGGAACCGACACGACTGGGAATTTAGAAAATATTCGCACCGAGCGACCAGGTTGCATTAGGTTAGGTTATATTATGTTATATACATAATATTCGCACCGAGAAGTAGGAGTAGACACGCCCGGCTTTCTGTAAAATAATACCACCGAGAGGTTAGGTTGGGTTAGGTTAGGTTATATTACGTTCTACATATATAATGTTCGCACCGAGAAGTACGGACCGGCACGACCGGGAACTTGGAAATTGTTCGCGCCGAGCGGTCGGGACCGACACGACCGGGGACTTTGAAAATATTCGCGCCGAGCGGTCGGGACCGACACGACCGGGGACTTTGAAAATATTCCCGCTGTGAGGTCGGGACCGACACGACCGGGGACTTAGAAAATATTCGCGCCGAGCGGTCGGAACCGACACGACTGGGAATTTAGAAAATATTCGCACCGAGCGACCAGGTTGCATTAGGTTAGGTTATATTATGTTATATACATAATATTCGCACCGAGAAGTAGGAGTAGACACGCCCGGCTTTCTGTAAAATAATACCATCGAGAGGTTAGGTTGGGTTAGGTTAGGTTATATTACGTTCTACATATATAATGTTCGCACCGAGAAGTACGGACCGGCACGACCGGGAACTTGGAAATTGTTCGCGCCGAGCGGTCGGGACCGACACGACCGGGGACTTTGAAAATATTCGCGCCGAGCGGTCGGGACCGACACGACCGGGGACTTTGAAAATATTCCCGCTGTGAGTTCGGGACCGACACGACCGGGGACTTAGAAAATATTCGCGCCGAGCGGTCGGAACCGACACGACTGGGAATTTAGAAAATATTCGCACCGAGCGACCAGGTTGCATTAGGTTAGGTTATATTATGTTATATACATAATATTCGCACCGAGAAGTAGGAGTAGACACGCCCGGCTTTCTGTAAAATAATACCATCGAGAGGTTAGGTTGGGTTAGGTTAGGTTATATTACGTTCTACATATATAATGTTCGCACCGAGAAGTACGGACCGGCACGACCGGGAACTTGGAAATTGTTCGCGCCGAGCGGTCGGGACCGACACGACCGGGGACTTTGAAAATATTCGCGCCGAGCGGTCGGGACCGACACGACCGGGGACTTTGAAAATATTCCCGCTGTGAGGTCGGGACCGACACGACCGGGGACTTAGAAAATATTCGCGCCGAGCGGTCGGAACCGACACGACTGGGAATTTAGAAAATATTCGCACCGAGCGACCAGGTTGCATTAGGTTAGGTTATATTATGTTATATACATAATATTCGCACCGAGAAGTAGGAGTAGACACGCCCGGCTTTCTGTAAAATAATACCATCAAGAGGTTAGGTTGGGTTAGGTTAGGTTATATTACGTTCTACATATATAATGTTCGCACCGAGAAGTACGGACCGGCACGACCGGGAACTTGGAAATTGTTCGCGCCGAGCGGTCGGGACCGACACGACCGGGGACTTTGAAAATATTCGCGCCGAGCGGTCGGGACCGACACGACCGGGGACTTTGAAAATATTCCCGCTGTGAGGTCGGGACCGACACGACCGGGGACTTAGAAAATATTCGCGCCGAGCGGTCGGAACCGACACGACTGGGAATTTAGAAAATATTCGCACCGAGCGACCAGGTTGCATTAGGTTAGGTTATATTATGTTATATACATAATATTCGCACCGAGAAGTAGGAGTAGACACGCCCGGCTTTCTGTAAAATAATACCATCGAGAGGTTAGGTTGGGTTAGGTTAGGTTATATTACGTTCTACATATATAATGTTCGCACCGAGAAGTACGGACCGGCACGACCGGGAACTTGGAAATTGTTCGCGCCGAGCGGTCGGGACCGACACGACCGGGGACTTTGAAAATATTCGCGCCGAGCGGTCGGGACCGACACGACCGGGGACTTTGAAAATATTCCCGCTGTGAGTTCGGGACCGACACGACCGGGGACTTAGAAAATATTCGCGCCGAGCGGTCGGAACCGACACGACTGGGAATTTAGAAAATATTCGCACCGAGCGACCAGGTTGCATTAGGTTAGGTTATATTATGTTATATACATAATATTCGCACCGAGAAGTAGGAGTAGACACGCCCGGCTTTCTGTAAAATAATACCATCGAGAGGTTAGGTTGGGTTAGGTTAGGTTATATTACGTTCTACATATATAATGTTCGCACCGAGAAGTACGGACCGGCACGACCGGGAACTTGGAAATTGTTCGCGCCGAGCGGTCGGGACCGACACGACCGTCGACTTTGAAAATATTCGCGCCGAGCGGTCGGGACCGACACGACCGGGGACTTTGAAAATATTCCCGCTGTGAGGTCGGGACCGACACGACCGGGGACTTAGAAAATATTCGCGCCGAGCGGTCGGAACCGACACGACTGGGAATTTAGAAAATATTCGCACCGAGCGACCAGGTTGCATTAGGTTAGGTTATATTATGTTATATACATAATATTCGCACCGAGAAGTAGGAGTAGACACGCCCGGCTTTCTGTAAAATAATACCACCGAGAGGTTAGGTTGGGTTAGGTTAGGTTATATTACGTTCTACATATATAATGTTCGCACCGAGAAGTACGGACCGGCACGACCGGGAACTTGGAAATTGTTCGCGCCGAGCGGTCGGGACCGACACGACCGGGGACTTTGAAAATATTCGCGCCGAGCGGTCGGGACCGACACGACCGGGGACTTTGAAAATATTCCCGCTGTGAGGTCGGGACCGACACGACCGGGGACTTAGAAAATATTCGCGCCGAGCGGTCGGAACCGACACGACTGGGAATTTAGAAAATATTCGCACCGAGCGACCAGGTTGCATTAGGTTAGGTTATATTATGTTATATACATAATATTCGCACCGAGAAGTAGGAGTAGACACGCCCGGCTTTCTGTAAAATAATACCACCGAGAGGTTAGGTTGGGTTAGGTTAGGTTATATTACGTTCTACATATATAATGTTCGCACCGAGAAGTACGGACCGGCACGACCGGGAACTTGGAAATTGTTCGCGCCGAGCGGTCGGGACCGACACGACCGGGGACTTTGAAAATATTCGCGCCGAGCGGTCGGGACCGACACGACCGGGGACTTTGAAAATATTCCCGCTGTGAGGTCGGGACCGACACGACCGGGGACTTAGAAAATATTCGCGCCGAGCGGTCGGAACCGACACGACTGGGAATTTAGAAAATATTCGCACCGAGCGACCAGGTTGCATTAGGTTAGGTTATATTATGTTATATACATAATATTCGCACCGAGAAGTAGGAGTAGACACGCCCGGCTTTCTGTAAAATAATACCATCGAGAGGTTAGGTTGGGTTAGGTTAGGTTATATTACGTTCTACATATATAATGTTCGCACCGAGAAGTACGGACCGGCACGACCGGGAACTTGGAAATTGTTCGCGCCGAGCGGTCGGGACCGACACGACCGTCGACTTTGAAAATATTCGCGCCGAGCGGTCGGGACCGACACGACCGGGGACTTTGAAAATATTCCCGCTGTGAGGTCGGGACCGACACGACCGGGGACTTAGAAAATATTCGCGCCGAGCGGTCGGAACCGACACGACTGGGAATTTAGAAAATATTCGCACCGAGCGACCAGGTTGCATTAGGTTAGGTTATATTATGTTATATACATAATATTCGCACCGAGAAGTAGGAGTAGACACGCCCGGCTTTCTGTAAAATAATACCATCGAGAGGTTAGGTTGGGTTAGGTTAGGTTATATTACGTTCTACATATATAATGTTCGCACCGAGAAGTACGGACCGGCACGACCGGGAACTTGGAAATTGTTCGCGCCGAGCGGTCGGGACCGACACGACCGTCGACTTTGAAAATATTCGCGCCGAGCGGTCGGAACCGACACGACTGGGAATTTAGAAAATATTCGCACCGAGCGACCAGGTTGCATTAGGTTAGGTTATATTATGTTATATACATAATATTCGCACCGAGAAGTAGGAGTAGACACGCCCGGCTTTCTGTAAAATAATACCATCGAGAGGTTAGGTTGGGTTAGGTTAGGTTATATTACGTTCTACATATATAATGTTCGCACCGAGAAGTACGGACCGGCACGACCGGGAACTTGGAAATTGTTCGCGCCGAGCGGTCGGGACCGACACGACCGGGGACTTTGAAAATATTCGCGCCGAGCGGTCGGGACCGACACGACCGGGGACTTTGAAAATATTCCCGCTGTGAGGTCGGGACCGACACGACCGGGGACTTAGAAAATATTCGCGCCGAGCGGTCGGAACCGACACGACTGGGAATTTAGAAAATATTCGCACCGAGCGACCAGGTTGCATTAGGTTAGGTTATATTATGTTATATACATAATATTCGCACCGAGAAGTAGGAGTAGACACGCCCGGCTTTCTGTAAAATAATACCATCGAGAGGTTAGGTTGGGTTAGGTTAGGTTATATTACGTTCTACATATATAATGTTCGCACCGAGAAGTACGGACCGGCACGACCGGGAACTTGGAAATTGTTCGCGCCGAGCGGTCGGGACCGACACGACCGGGGACTTTGAAAATATTCGCGCCGAGCGGTCGGGACCGACACGACCGGGGACTTTGAAAATATTCCCGCTGTGAGGTCGGGACCGACACGACCGGGGACTTAGAAAATATTCGCGCCGAGCGGTCGGAACCGACACGACTGGGAATTTAGAAAATATTCGCACCGAGCGACCAGGTTGCATTAGGTTAGGTTATATTATGTTATATACATAATATTCGCACCGAGAAGTAGGAGTAGACACGCCCGGCTTTCTGTAAAATAATACCATCGAGAGGTTAGGTTGGGTTAGGTTAGGTTATATTACGTTCTACATATATAATGTTCGCACCGAGAAGTACGGACCGGCACGACCGGGAACTTGGAAATTGTTCGCGCCGAGCGGTCGGGACCGACACGACCGTCGACTTTGAAAATATTCGCGCCGAGCGGTCGGGACCGACACGACCGGGGACTTTGAAAATATTCCCGCTGTGAGGTCGGGACCGACACGACCGGGGACTTAGAAAATATTCGCGCCGAGCGGTCGGAACCGACACGACTGGGAATTTAGAAAATATTCGCACCGAGCGACCAGGTTGCATTAGGTTAGGTTATATTATGTTATATACATAATATTCGCACCGAGAAGTAGGAGTAGACACGCCCGGCTTTCTGTAAAATAATACCATCGAGAGGTTAGGTTGGGTTAGGTTAGGTTATATTACGTTCTACATATATAATGTTCGCACCGAGAAGTACGGACCGGCACGACCGGGAACTTGGAAATTGTTCGCGCCGAGCGGTCGGGACCGACACGACCGTCGACTTTGAAAATATTCGCGCCGAGCGGTCGGAACCGACACGACTGGGAATTTAGAAAATATTCGCACCGAGCGACCAGGTTGCATTAGGTTAGGTTATATTATGTTATATACATAATATTCGCACCGAGAAGTAGGAGTAGACACGCCCGGCTTTCTGTAAAATAATACCATCGAGAGGTTAGGTTGGGTTAGGTTAGGTTATATTACGTTCTACATATATAATGTTCGCACCGAGAAGTACGGACCGGCACGACCGGGAACTTGGAAATTGTTCGCGCCGAGCGGTCGGGACCGACACGACCGGGGACTTTGAAAATATTCGCGCTGTGAGGTCGGGACCGACACGACCGGGGACTTAGAAAATATTCGCGCCGAGCGGTCGGAACCGACACGACTGGGAATTTAGAAAATATTCGCACCGAGCGACCAGGTTGCATTAGGTTAGGTTATATTATGTTATATACATAATATTCGCACCGAGAAGTAGGAGTAGACACGCCCGGCTTTCTGTAAAATAATACCACCGAGAGGTTAGGTTGGGTTAGGTTAGGTTATATTACGTTCTACATATATAATGTTCGCACCGAGAAGTACGGACCGGCACGACCGGGAACTTGGAAATTGTTCGCGCCGAGCGGTCGGGACCGACACGACCGTCGACTTTGAAAATATTCGCGCCGAGCGGTCGGAACCGACACGACTGGGAATTTAGAAAATATTCGCACCGAGCGACCAGGTTGCATTAGGTTAGGTTATATTATGTTATATACATAATATTCGCACCGAGAAGTAGGAGTAGACACGCCCGGCTTTCTGTAAAATAATACCATCGAGAGGTTAGGTTGGGTTAGGTTAGGTTATATTACGTTCTACATATATAATGTTCGCACCGAGAAGTACGGACCGGCACGACCGGGAACTTGGAAATTGTTCGCGCCGAGCGGTCGGGACCGACACGACCGGGGACTTTGAAAATATTCGCGCCGAGCGGTCGGGACCGACACGACCGGGGACTTTGAAAATATTCCCGCTGTGAGGTCGGGACCGACACGACCGGGGACTTAGAAAATATTCGCGCCGAGCGGTCGGAACCGACACGACTGGGAATTTAGAAAATATTCGCACCGAGCGACCAGGTTGCATTAGGTTAGGTTATATTATGTTATATACATAATATTCGCACCGAGAAGTAGGAGTAGACACGCCCGGCTTTCTGTAAAATAATACCATCGAGAGGTTAGGTTGGGTTAGGTTAGGTTATATTACGTTCTACATATATAATGTTCGCACCGAGAAGTACGGACCGGCACGACCGGGAACTTGGAAATTGTTCGCGCCGAGCGGTCGGGACCGACACGACCGGGGACTTTGAAAATATTCGCGCCGAGCGGTCGGGACCGACACGACCGGGGACTTTGAAAATATTCCCGCTGTGAGGTCGGGACCGACACGACCGGGGACTTAGAAAATATTCGCGCCGAGCGGTCGGAACCGACACGACTGGGAATTTAGAAAATATTCGCACCGAGCGACCAGGTTGCATTAGGTTAGGTTATATTATGTTATATACATAATATTCGCACCGAGAAGTAGGAGTAGACACGCCCGGCTTTCTGTAAAATAATACCATCGAGAGGTTAGGTTGGGTTAGGTTAGGTTATATTACGTTCTACATATATAATGTTCGCACCGAGAAGTACGGACCGGCACGACCGGGAACTTGGAAATTGTTCGCGCCGAGCGGTCGGGACCGACACGACCGTCGACTTTGAAAATATTCGCGCCGAGCGGTCGGAACCGACACGACTGGGAATTTAGAAAATATTCGCACCGAGCGACCAGGTTGCATTAGGTTAGGTTATATTATGTTATATACATAATATTCGCACCGAGAAGTAGGAGTAGACACGCCCGGCTTTCTGTAAAATAATACCATCGAGAGGTTAGGTTGGGTTAGGTTAGGTTATATTACGTTCTACATATATAATGTTCGCACCGAGAAGTACGGACCGGCACGACCGGGAACTTGGAAATTGTTCGCGCCGAGCGGTCGGGACCGACACGACCGGGGACTTTGAAAATATTCGCGCCGAGCGGTCGGGACCGACACGACCGGGGACTTTGAAAATATTCCCGCTGTGAGGTCGGGACCGACACGACCGGGGACTTAGAAAATATTCGCGCCGAGCGGTCGGAACCGACACGACTGGGAATTTAGAAAATATTCGCACCGAGCGACCAGGTTGCATTAGGTTAGGTTATATTATGTTATATACATAATATTCGCACCGAGAAGTAGGAGTAGACACGCCCGGCTTTCTGTAAAATAATACCATCGAGAGGTTAGGTTGGGTTAGGTTAGGTTATATTACGTTCTACATATATAATGTTCGCACCGAGAAGTACGGACCGGCACGACCGGGAACTTGGAAATTGTTCGCGCCGAGCGGTCGGGACCGACACGACCGTCGACTTTGAAAATATTCGCGCCGAGCGGTCGGAACCGACACGACTGGGAATTTAGAAAATATTCGCACCGAGCGACCAGGTTGCATTAGGTTAGGTTATATTATGTTATATACATAATATTCGCACCGAGAAGTAGGAGTAGACACGCCCGGCTTTCTGTAAAATAATACCATCGAGAGGTTAGGTTGGGTTAGGTTAGGTTATATTACGTTCTACATATATAATGTTCGCACCGAGAAGTACGGACCGGCACGACCGGGAACTTGGAAATTGTTCGCGCCGAGCGGTCGGGACCGACACGACCGGGGACTTTGAAAATATTCGCGCCGAGCGGTCGGGACCGACACGACCGGGGACTTTGAAAATATTCCCGCTGTGAGGTCGGGACCGACACGACCGGGGACTTAGAAAATATTCGCGCCGAGCGGTCGGAACCGACACGACTGGGAATTTAGAAAATATTCGCACCGAGCGACCAGGTTGCATTAGGTTAGGTTATATTATGTTATATACATAATATTCGCACCGAGAAGTAGGAGTAGACACGCCCGGCTTTCTGTAAAATAATACCATCGAGAGGTTAGGTTGGGTTAGGTTAGGTTATATTACGTTCTACATATATAATGTTCGCACCGAGAAGTACGGACCGGCACGACCGGGAACTTGGAAATTGTTCGCGCCGAGCGGTCGGGACCGACACGACCGTCGACTTTGAAAATATTCGCGCCGAGCGGTCGGAACCGACACGACTGGGAATTTAGAAAATATTCGCACCGAGCGACCAGGTTGCATTAGGTTAGGTTATATTATGTTATATACATAATATTCGCACCGAGAAGTAGGAGTAGACACGCCCGGCTTTCTGTAAAATAATACCATCGAGAGGTTAGGTTGGGTTAGGTTAGGTTATATTACGTTCTACATATATAATGTTCGCACCGAGAAGTACGGACCGGCACGACCGGGAACTTGGAAATTGTTCGCGCCGAGCGGTCGGGACCGACACGACCGGGGACTTTGAAAATATTCGCGCCGAGCGGTCGGGACCGACACGACCGGGGACTTTGAAAATATTCCCGCTGTGAGGTCGGGACCGACACGACCGGGGACTTAGAAAATATTCGCGCCGAGCGGTCGGAACCGACACGACTGGGAATTTAGAAAATATTCGCACCGAGCGACCAGGTTGCATTAGGTTAGGTTATATTATGTTATATACATAATATTCGCACCGAGAAGTAGGAGTAGACACGCCCGGCTTTCTGTAAAATAATACCACCGAGAGGTTAGGTTGGGTTAGGTTAGGTTATATTACGTTCTACATATATAATGTTCGCACCGAGAAGTACGGACCGGCACGACCGGGAACTTGGAAATTGTTCGCGCCGAGCGGTCGGGACCGACACGACCGGGGACTTTGAAAATATTCGCGCCGAGCGGTCGGGACCGACACGACCGGGGACTTTGAAAATATTCCCGCTGTGAGGTCGGGACCGACACGACCGGGGACTTAGAAAATATTCGCGCCGAGCGGTCGGAACCGACACGACTGGGAATTTAGAAAATATTCGCACCGAGCGACCAGGTTGCATTAGGTTAGGTTATATTATGTTATATACATAATATTCGCACCGAGAAGTAGGAGTAGACACGCCCGGCTTTCTGTAAAATAATACCATCGAGAGGTTAGGTTGGGTTAGGTTAGGTTATATTACGTTCTACATATATAATGTTCGCACCGAGAAGTACGGACCGGCACGACCGGGAACTTGGAAATTGTTCGCGCCGAGCGGTCGGGACCGACACGACCGTCGACTTTGAAAATATTCGCGCCGAGCGGTCGGGACCGACACGACCGGGGACTTTGAAAATATTCGCGCCGAGCGGTCGGGACCGACACGACCGGGGACTTTGAAAATATTCCCGCTGTGAGGTCGGGACCGACACGACCGGGGACTTAGAAAATATTCGCGCCGAGCGGTCGGAACCGACACGACTGGGAATTTAGAAAATATTCGCACCGAGCGACCAGGTTGCATTAGGTTAGGTTATATTATGTTATATACATAATATTCGCACCGAGAAGTAGGAGTAGACACGCCCGGCTTTCTGTAAAATAATACCATCGAGAGGTTAGGTTGGGTTAGGTTAGGTTATATTACGTTCTACATATATAATGTTCGCACCGAGAAGTACGGACCGGCACGACCGGGAACTTGGAAATTGTTCGCGCCGAGCGGTCGGGACCGACACGACCGGGGACTTTGAAAATATTCGCGCCGAGCGGTCGGGACCGACACGACCGGGGACTTTGAAAATATTCCCGCTGTGAGGTCGGGACCGACACGACCGGGGACTTAGAAAATATTCGCGCCGAGCGGTCGGAACCGACACGACTGGGAATTTAGAAAATATTCGCACCGAGCGACCAGGTTGCATTAGGTTAGGTTATATTATGTTATATACATAATATTCGCACCGAGAAGTAGGAGTAGACACGCCCGGCTTTCTGTAAAATAATACCACCGAGAGGTTAGGTTGGGTTAGGTTAGGTTATATTACGTTCTACATATATAATGTTCGCACCGAGAAGTACGGACCGGCACGACCGGGAACTTGGAAATTGTTCGCGCCGAGCGGTCGGGACCGACACGACCGGGGACTTTGAAAATATTCGCGCCGAGCGGTCGGGACCGACACGACCGGGGACTTTGAAAATATTCCCGCTGTGAGGTCGGGACCGACACGACCGGGGACTTAGAAAATATTCGCGCCGAGCGGTCGGAACCGACACGACTGGGAATTTAGAAAATATTCGCACCGAGCGACCAGGTTGCATTAGGTTAGGTTATATTATGTTATATACATAATATTCGCACCGAGAAGTAGGAGTAGACACGCCCGGCTTTCTGTAAAATAATACCATCGAGAGGTTAGGTTGGGTTAGGTTAGGTTATATTACGTTCTACATATATAATGTTCGCACCGAGAAGTACGGACCGGCACGACCGGGAACTTGGAAATTGTTCGCGCCGAGCGGTCGGGACCGACACGACCGGGGACTTTGAAAATATTCGCGCCGAGCGGTCGGGACCGACACGACCGGGGACTTTGAAAATATTCCCGCTGTGAGGTCGGGACCGACACGACCGGGGACTTAGAAAATATTCGCGCCGAGCGGTCGGAACCGACACGACTGGGAATTTAGAAAATATTCGCACCGAGCGACCAGGTTGCATTAGGTTAGGTTATATTATGTTATATACATAATATTCGCACCGAGAAGTAGGAGTAGACACGCCCGGCTTTCTGTAAAATAATACCACCGAGAGGTTAGGTTGGGTTAGGTTAGGTTATATTACGTTCTACATATATAATGTTCGCACCGAGAAGTACGGACCGGCACGACCGGGAACTTGGAAATTGTTCGCGCCGAGCGGTCGGGACCGACACGACCGGGGACTTTGAAAATATTCGCGCCGAGCGGTCGGGACCGACACGACCGGGGACTTTGAAAATATTCCCGCTGTGAGGTCGGGACCGACACGACCGGGGACTTAGAAAATATTCGCGCCGAGCGGTCGGAACCGACACGACTGGGAATTTAGAAAATATTCGCACCGAGCGACCAGGTTGCATTAGGTTAGGTTATATTATGTTATATACATAATATTCGCACCGAGAAGTAGGAGTAGACACGCCCGGCTTTCTGTAAAATAATACCATCGAGAGGTTAGGTTGGGTTAGGTTAGGTTATATTACGTTCTACATATATAATGTTCGCACCGAGAAGTACGGACCGGCACGACCGGGAACTTGGAAATTGTTCGCGCCGAGCGGTCGGGACCGACACGACCGGGGACTTTGAAAATATTCGCGCCGAGCGGTCGGGACCGACACGACCGGGGACTTTGAAAATATTCCCGCTGTGAGGTCGGGACCGACACGACCGGGGACTTAGAAAATATTCGCGCCGAGCGGTCGGAACCGACACGACTGGGAATTTAGAAAATATTCGCACCGAGCGACCAGGTTGCATTAGGTTAGGTTATATTATGTTATATACATAATATTCGCACCGAGAAGTAGGAGTAGACACGCCCGGCTTTCTGTAAAATAATACCATCGAGAGGTTAGGTTGGGTTAGGTTAGGTTATATTACGTTCTACATATATAATGTTCGCACCGAGAAGTACGGACCGGCACGACCGGGAACTTGGAAATTGTTCGCGCCGAGCGGTCGGGACCGACACGACCGGGGACTTTGAAAATATTCGCGCCGAGCGGTCGGGACCGACACGACCGGGGACTTTGAAAATATTCCCGCTGTGAGGTCGGGACCGACAAGACCGGGGACTTAGAAAATATTCGCGCCGAGCGGTCGGAACCGACACGACTGGGAATTTAGAAAATATTCGCACCGAGCGACCAGGTTGCATTAGGTTAGGTTATATTATGTTATATACATAATATTCGCACCGAGAAGTAGGAGTAGACACGCCCGGCTTTCTGTAAAATAATACCATCGAGAGGTTAGGTTGGGTTAGGTTAGGTTATATTACGTTCTACATATATAATGTTCGCACCGAGAAGTACGGACCGGCACGACCGGGAACTTGGAAATTGTTCGCGCCGAGCGGTCGGGACCGACACGACCGTCGACTTTGAAAATATTCGCGCCGAGCGGTCGGGACCGACACGACCGGGGACTTTGAAAATATTCCCGCTGTGAGGTCGGGACCGACACGACCGGGGACTTAGAAAATATTCGCGCCGAGCGGTCGGAACCGACACGACTGGGAATTTAGAAAATATTCGCACCGAGCGACCAGGTTGCATTAGGTTAGGTTATATTATGTTATATACATAATATTCGCACCGAGAAGTAGGAGTAGACACGCCCGGCTTTCTGTAAAATAATACCATCGAGAGGTTAGGTTGGGTTAGGTTAGGTTATATTACGTTCTACATATATAATGTTCGCACCGAGAAGTACGGACCGGCACGACCGGGAACTTGGAAATTGTTCGCGCCGAGCGGTCGGGACCGACACGACCGTCGACTTTGAAAATATTCGCGCCGAGCGGTCGGGACCGACACGACCGGGGACTTTGAAAATATTCCCGCTGTGAGGTCGGGACCGACACGACCGGGGACTTAGAAAATATTCGCGCCGAGCGGTCGGAACCGACACGACTGGGAATTTAGAAAATATTCGCACCGAGCGACCAGGTTGCATTAGGTTAGGTTATATTATGTTATATACATAATATTCGCACCGAGAAGTAGGAGTAGACACGCCCGGCTTTCTGTAAAATAATACCATCGAGAGGTTAGGTTGGGTTAGGTTAGGTTATATTACGTTCTACATATATAATGTTCGCACCGAGAAGTACGGACCGGCACGACCGGGAACTTGGAAATTGTTCGCGCCGAGCGGTCGGGACCGACACGACCGTCGACTTTGAAAATATTCGCGCCGAGCGGTCGGGACCGACACGACCGGGGACTTTGAAAATATTCCCGCTGTGAGGTCGGGACCGACACGACCGGGGACTTAGAAAATATTCGCGCCGAGCGGTCGGAACCGACACGACTGGGAATTTAGAAAATATTCGCACCGAGCGACCAGGTTGCATTAGGTTAGGTTATATTATGTTATATACATAATATTCGCACCGAGAAGTAGGAGTAGACACGCCCGGCTTTCTGTAAAATAATACCATCGAGAGGTTAGGTTGGGTTAGGTTAGGTTATATTACGTTCTACATATATAATGTTCGCACCGAGAAGTACGGACCGGCACGACCGGGAACTTGGAAATTGTTCGCGCCGAGCGGTCGGGACCGACACGACCGTCGACTTTGAAAATATTCGCGCCGAGCGGTCGGAACCGACACGACTGGGAATTTAGAAAATATTCGCACCGAGCGACCAGGTTGCATTAGGTTAGGTTATATTATGTTATATACATAATATTCGCACCGAGAAGTAGGAGTAGACACGCCCGGCTTTCTGTAAAATAATACCACCGAGAGGTTAGGTTGGGTTAGGTTAGGTTATATTACGTTCTACATATATAATGTTCGCACCGAGAAGTACGGACCGGCACGACCGGGAACTTGGAAATTGTTCGCGCCGAGCGGTCGGGACCGACACGACCGGGGACTTTGAAAATATTCGCGCCGAGCGGTCGGGACCGACACGACCGGGGACTTTGAAAATATTCCCGCTGTGAGGTCGGGACCGACACGACCGGGGACTTAGAAAATATTCGCGCCGAGCGGTCGGAACCGACACGACTGGGAATTTAGAAAATATTCGCACCGAGCGACCAGGTTGCATTAGGTTAGGTTATATTATGTTATATACATAATATTCGCACCGAGAAGTAGGAGTAGACACGCCCGGCTTTCTGTAAAATAATACCACCGAGAGGTTAGGTTGGGTTAGGTTAGGTTATATTACGTTCTACATATATAATGTTCGCACCGAGAAGTACGGACCGGCACGACCGGGAACTTGGAAATTGTTCGCGCCGAGCGGTCGGAACCGACACGACTGGGAATTTAGAAAATATTCGCACCGAGCGACCAGGTTGCATTAGGTTAGGTTATATTATGTTATATACATAATATTCGCACCGAGAAGTATGAGTAGACACGCCCGGCTTTCTGTAAAATAATACCACCGAGAGGTTAGGTTGGGTTAGGTTAGGTTATATTACGTTCTACATATATAATGTTCGCACCGAGATGTACGGACCGGCACGACCGGGAACTTGGAAATGGTTCGCGCCGAGCGGTCGGGACCGACACGACCGGGGACTTTGAAAATATTCGCGGCGAGCGGTCGGGACCGACACGACCGGGGACTTTGAAAATATTCGCGCCGAGCGGTCGGGACCGACACGACCGGGGACTTAGAAAATATTCGCGCCGAGCGGTCGGAACTGACACGACTGGGAATTTAGAAAATATTCGCACCGAGCGACCAGGTTGCATTAGGTTAGGTTATATTATGTTATATACATAATATTCGCACCGAGAAGTAGGAGTAGACACGCCCGGCTTTCTGTAAAATAATACCACCGAGAGGTTAGGTTGGGTTAGGTTAGGTTATATTACGTTCTACATATATAATGTTCGCACCGAGAAGTACGGACCGGCACGACCGGGAACTTGGAAATTGTTCGCGCCGAGCGGTCGGGACCGACACGACCGGGGACTTTGAAAATATTCGCGCCGAGCGGTCGGGACCGACACGACCGGGGACTTTGAAAATATTCCCGCTGTGAGGTCGGGACCGACACGACCGGGGACTTAGAAAATATTCGCGCCGAGCGGTCGGAACCGACACGACTGGGAATTTAGAAAATATTCGCACCGAGCGACCAGGTTGCATTAGGTTAGGTTATATTATGTTATATACATAATATTCGCACCGAGAAGTAGGAGTAGACACGCCCGGCTTTCTGTAAAATAATACCATCGAGAGGTTAGGTTGGGTTAGGTTAGGTTATATTACGTTCTACATATATAATGTTCGCACCGAGAAGTACGGACCGGCACGACCGGGAACTTGGAAATTGTTCGCGCCGAGCGGTCGGGACCGACACGACCGTCGACTTTGAAAATATTCGCGCCGAGCGGTCGGAACCGACACGACTGGGAATTTAGAAAATATTCGCACCGAGCGACCAGGTTGCATTAGGTTAGGTTATATTATGTTATATACATAATATTCGCACCGAGAAGTAGGAGTAGACACGCCCGGCTTTCTGTAAAATAATACCACCGAGAGGTTAGGTTGGGTTAGGTTAGGTTATATTACGTTCTACATATATAATGTTCGCACCGAGAAGTACGGACCGGCACGACCGGGAACTTGGAAATTGTTCGCGCCGAGCGGTCGGGACCGACACGACCGGGGACTTTGAAAATATTCGCGCCGAGCGGTCGGGACCGACACGACCGGGGACTTTGAAAATATTCCCGCTGTGAGGTCGGGACCGACACGACCGGGGACTTAGAAAATATTCGCGCCGAGCGGTCGGAACCGACACGACTGGGAATTTAGAAAATATTCGCACCGAGCGACCAGGTTGCATTAGGTTAGGTTATATTATGTTATATACATAATATTCGCACCGAGAAGTAGGAGTAGACACGCCCGGCTTTCTGTAAAATAATACCACCGAGAGGTTAGGTTGGGTTAGGTTAGGTTATATTACGTTCTACATATATAATGTTCGCACCGAGAAGTACGGACCGGCACGACCGGGAACTTGGAAATTGTTCGCGCCGAGCGGTCGGAACCGACACGACTGGGAATTTAGAAAATATTCGCACCGAGCGACCAGGTTGCATTAGGTTAGGTTATATTATGTTATATACATAATATTCGCACCGAGAAGTATGAGTAGACACGCCCGGCTTTCTGTAAAATAATACCACCGAGAGGTTAGGTTGGGTTAGGTTAGGTTATATTACGTTCTACATATATAATGTTCGCACCGAGATGTACGGACCGGCACGACCGGGAACTTGGAAATGGTTCGCGCCGAGCGGTCGGGACCGACACGACCGGGGACTTTGAAAATATTCGCGGCGAGCGGTCGGGACCGACACGACCGGGGACTTTGAAAATATTCGCGCCGAGCGGTCGGGACCGACACGACCGGGGACTTAGAAAATATTCGCGCCGAGCGGTCGGAACTGACACGACTGGGAATTTAGAAAATATTCGCACCGAGCGACCAGGTTGCATTAGGTTAGGTTATATTATGTTATATACATAATATTCGCACCGAGAAGTAGGAGTAGACACGCCCGGCTTTCTGTAAAATAATACCACCGAGAGGTTAGGTTGGGTTAGGTTAGGTTATATTACGTTCTACATATATAATGTTCGCACCGAGAAGTACGGACCGGCACGACCGGGAACTTGGAAATTGTTCGCGCCGAGCGGTCGGGACCGACACGACCGTCGACTTTGAAAATATTCGCGCCGAGCGGTCGGGACCGACACGACCGGGGACTTTGAAAATATTCCCGCTGTGAGGTCGGGACCGACACGACCGGGGACTTAGAAAATATTCCCGCTGTGAGGTCGGGACCGACACGACTGGGAATTTAGAAAATATTCGCACCGAGCGACCAGGTTGCATTAGGTTAGGTTATATTATGTTATATACATAATATTCGCACCGAGAAGTAGGAGTAGACACGCCCGGCTTTCTGTAAAATAATACCATCGAGAGGTTAGGTTGGGTTAGGTTAGGTTATATTACGTTCTACATATATAATGTTCGCACCGAGAAGTACGGACCGGCACGACCGGGAACTTGGAAATTGTTCGCGCCGAGCGGTCGGGACCGACACGACCGGGGACTTTGAAAATATTCGCGCCGAGCGGTCGGGACCGACACGACCGGGGACTTTGAAAATATTCCCGCTGTGAGGTCGGGACCGACACGACCGGGGACTTAGAAAATATTCGCGCCGAGCGGTCGGAACCGACACGACTGGGAATTTAGAAAATATTCGCACCGAGCGACCAGGTTGCATTAGGTTAGGTTATATTATGTTATATACATAATATTCGCACCGAGAAGTAGGAGTAGACACGCCCGGCTTTCTGTAAAATAATACCACCGAGAGGTTAGGTTGGGTTAGGTTAGGTTATATTACGTTCTACATATATAATGTTCGCACCGAGAAGTACGGACCGGCACGACCGGGAACTTGGAAATTGTTCGCGCCGAGCGGTCGGGACCGACACGACCGGGGACTTTGAAAATATTCGCGCCGAGCGGTCGGGACCGACACGACCGGGGACTTTGAAAATATTCCCGCTGTGAGGTCGGGACCGACACGACCGGGGACTTAGAAAATATTCGCGCCGAGCGGTCGGAACCGACACGACTGGGAATTTAGAAAATATTCGCACCGAGCGACCAGGTTGCATTAGGTTAGGTTATATTATGTTATATACATAATATTCGCACCGAGAAGTAGGAGTAGACACGCCCGGCTTTCTGTAAAATAATACCATCGAGAGGTTAGGTTGGGTTAGGTTAGGTTATATTACGTTCTACATATATAATGTTCGCACCGAGAAGTACGGACCGGCACGACCGGGAACTTGGAAATTGTTCGCGCCGAGCGGTCGGGACCGACACGACCGGGGACTTTGAAAATATTCGCGCCGAGCGGTCGGGACCGACACGACCGGGGACTTTGAAAATATTCCCGCTGTGAGGTCGGGACCGACACGACCGGGGACTTAGAAAATATTCGCGCCGAGCGGTCGGAACCGACACGACTGGGAATTTAGAAAATATTCGCACCGAGCGACCAGGTTGCATTAGGTTAGGTTATATTATGTTATATACATAATATTCGCACCGAGAAGTAGGAGTAGACACGCCCGGCTTTCTGTAAAATAATACCATCGAGAGGTTAGGTTGGGTTAGGTTAGGTTATATTACGTTCTACATATATAATGTTCGCACCGAGAAGTACGGACCGGCACGACCGGGAACTTGGAAATTGTTCGCGCCGAGCGGTCGGGACCGACACGACCGGGGACTTTGAAAATATTCGCGCCGAGCGGTCGGGACCGACACGACCGGGGACTTTGAAAATATTCCCGCTGTGAGGTCGGGACCGACACGACCGGGGACTTAGAAAATATTCGCGCCGAGCGGTCGGAACCGACACGACTGGGAATTTAGAAAATATTCGCACCGAGCGACCAGGTTGCATTAGGTTAGGTTATATTATGTTATATACATAATATTCGCACCGAGAAGTAGGAGTAGACACGCCCGGCTTTCTGTAAAATAATACCATCGAGAGGTTAGGTTGGGTTAGGTTAGGTTATATTACGTTCTACATATATAATGTTCGCACCGAGAAGTACGGACCGGCACGACCGGGAACTTGGAAATTGTTCGCGCCGAGCGGTCGGGACCGACACGACCGTCGACTTTGAAAATATTCGCGCCGAGCGGTCGGGACCGACACGACCGGGGACTTTGAAAATATTCCCGCTGTGAGGTCGGGACCGACACGACCGGGGACTTAGAAAATATTCGCGCCGAGCGGTCGGAACCGACACGACTGGGAATTTAGAAAATATTCGCACCGAGCGACCAGGTTGCATTAGGTTAGGTTATATTATGTTATATACATAATATTCGCACCGAGAAGTAGGAGTAGACACGCCCGGCTTTCTGTAAAATAATACCATCGAGAGGTTAGGTTGGGTTAGGTTAGGTTATATTACGTTCTACATATATAATGTTCGCACCGAGAAGTACGGACCGGCACGACCGGGAACTTGGAAATTGTTCGCGCCGAGCGGTCGGGACCGACACGACCGTCGACTTTGAAAATATTCGCGCCGAGCGGTCGGGACCGACACGACCGGGGACTTTGAAAATATTCCCGCTGTGAGGTCGGGACCGACACGACCGGGGACTTAGAAAATATTCGCGCCGAGCGGTCGGAACCGACACGACTGGGAATTTAGAAAATATTCGCACCGAGCGACCAGGTTGCATTAGGTTAGGTTATATTATGTTATATACATAATATTCGCACCGAGAAGTAGGAGTAGACACGCCCGGCTTTCTGTAAAATAATACCACCGAGAGGTTAGGTTGGGTTAGGTTAGGTTATATTACGTTCTACATATATAATGTTCGCACCGAGAAGTACGGACCGGCACGACCGGGAACTTGGAAATTGTTCGCGCCGAGCGGTCGGGACCGACACGACCGTCGACTTTGAAAATATTCGCGCCGAGCGGTCGGGACCGACACGACCGGGGACTTTGAAAATATTCCCGCTGTGAGGTCGGGACCGACACGACCGGGGACTTAGAAAATATTCGCGCCGAGCGGTCGGAACCGACACGACTGGGAATTTAGAAAATATTCGCACCGAGCGACCAGGTTGCATTAGGTTAGGTTATATTATGTTATATACATAATATTCGCACCGAGAAGTAGGAGTAGACACGCCCGGCTTTCTGTAAAATAATACCACCGAGAGGTTAGGTTGGGTTAGGTTAGGTTATATTACGTTCTACATATATAATGTTCGCACCGAGAAGTACGGACCGGCACGACCGGGAACTTGGAAATTGTTCGCGCCGAGCGGTCGGAACCGACACGACTGGGAATTTAGAAAATATTCGCACCGAGCGACCAGGTTGCATTAGGTTAGGTTATATTATGTTATATACATAATATTCGCACCGAGAAGTATGAGTAGACACGCCCGGCTTTCTGTAAAATAATACCACCGAGAGGTTAGGTTGGGTTAGGTTAGGTTATATTACGTTCTACATATATAATGTTCGCACCGAGATGTACGGACCGGCACGACCGGGAACTTGGAAATGGTTCGCGCCGAGCGGTCGGGACCGACACGACCGGGGACTTTGAAAATATTCGCGGCGAGCGGTCGGGACCGACACGACCGGGGACTTTGAAAATATTCGCGCCGAGCGGTCGGGACCGACACGACCGGGGACTTAGAAAATATTCGCGCCGAGCGGTCGGAACTGACACGACTGGGAATTTAGAAAATATTCGCACCGAGCGACCAGGTTGCATTAGGTTAGGTTATATTATGTTATATACATAATATTCGCACCGAGAAGTAGGAGTAGACACGCCCGGCTTTCTGTAAAATAATACCACCGAGAGGTTAGGTTGGGTTAGGTTAGGTTATATTACGTTCTACATATATAATGTTCGCACCGAGAAGTACGGACCGGCACGACCGGGAACTTGGAAATTGTTCGCGCCGAGCGGTCGGGACCGACACGACCGTCGACTTTGAAAATATTCGCGCCGAGCGGTCGGGACCGACACGACCGGGGACTTTGAAAATATTCCCGCTGTGAGGTCGGGACCGACACGACCGGGGACTTAGAAAATATTCCCGCTGTGAGGTCGGGACCGACACGACTGGGAATTTAGAAAATATTCGCACCGAGCGACCAGGTTGCATTAGGTTAGGTTATATTATGTTATATACATAATATTCGCACCGAGAAGTAGGAGTAGACACGCCCGGCTTTCTGTAAAATAATACCATCGAGAGGTTAGGTTGGGTTAGGTTAGGTTATATTACGTTCTACATATATAATGTTCGCACCGAGAAGTACGGACCGGCACGACCGGGAACTTGGAAATTGTTCGCGCCGAGCGGTCGGGACCGACACGACCGGGGACTTTGAAAATATTCGCGCCGAGCGGTCGGGACCGACACGACCGGGGACTTTGAAAATATTCCCGCTGTGAGGTCGGGACCGACACGACCGGGGACTTAGAAAATATTCGCGCCGAGCGGTCGGAACCGACACGACTGGGAATTTAGAAAATATTCGCACCGAGCGACCAGGTTGCATTAGGTTAGGTTATATTATGTTATATACATAATATTCGCACCGAGAAGTAGGAGTAGACACGCCCGGCTTTCTGTAAAATAATACCACCGAGAGGTTAGGTTGGGTTAGGTTAGGTTATATTACGTTCTACATATATAATGTTCGCACCGAGAAGTACGGACCGGCACGACCGGGAACTTGGAAATTGTTCGCGCCGAGCGGTCGGGACCGACACGACCGGGGACTTTGAAAATATTCGCGCCGAGCGGTCGGGACCGACACGACCGGGGACTTTGAAAATATTCCCGCTGTGAGGTCGGGACCGACACGACCGGGGACTTAGAAAATATTCGCGCCGAGCGGTCGGAACCGACACGACTGGGAATTTAG
>CAXAJV010000885.1:0-2500 GCA_963969225.1 Xylocopa violacea
TGAAAATATTCGCGCCGAGCGGTCGGGACCGACACGACCGGGGACTTAGAAAATATTCGCGCCGAGCGGTCGGAACCGACACGACTGGGAATTTAGAAAATATTCGCACCGAGCGACCAGGTTGCATTAGGTTAGGTTATATTATGTTATATACATAATATTCGCACCGAGAAGTAGGAGTAGACACGCCCGGCTTTCTGTAAAATAATACCACCGAGAGGTTAGGTTGGGTTAGGTTAGGTTATATTACGTTCTACATATATAATGTTCGCACCGAGAAGTACGGACCGGCACGACCGGGAAATTGGAAATTGTTCGCACCGCGCGGGCGGAAGCGACACGACCGGGAACTTAGAAAATATTCGCGCCGAGCGGTCGGGACCGACACGACCGGGGACTTTGAAAATATTCGCGCCGAGCGGTCGGGACCGACACGACCGGGGACTTTGAAAATATTCGCGCCGAGCGGTCGGGACCGACACGACCGGGGACTTTGAAAATATTCGCGCCGAGCGGTCGGGACCGACACGACCGGGGACTTAGAAAATATTCGCGCCGAGCGGTCGGGACCGACACGACCGGGGACTTTGAAAATATTCGCGCCGAGAGGTCGGAAGCGACACGACCGGGGACTTTGAAAATATTCGCGCCGAGCGGTCGGGACCGACACGACCGGGGACTTTGAAAATATTCGCGCCGAGCGGTCGGGACCGACACGACCGGGGACTTTGAAAATATTCGCGCCGAGCGGTCGGGACCGACACGACCGGGGACTTTGAAAATATTCGCGCCGAGCGATCAGGTTGTATTAGGTTAGGTTATATTATGTTATATATATATAATATTCGCACCAAGAGGTCGGGACCGATACGTTCAGAAACGTAAAAAATATCCTCACCGAAATGTAGGAAGCGATGCGTCCGGAGATTTGAAAAATATTCCTACCGAGAGGTCGGAAGCGACATGACCGTGAAATTGTAAAATATTCCCACCGAGAGGTCGGAAGCGACATGACCGTGAAATTGTAAAATATTCCCACCGAGAGGTCGGAAGCGACATGACCGGGAACTTAGAAAATATTCGCGCCGAGCGGTCGGAAGCGACACGGCGGGGAACTTAGAAAATATTCGCGCCGAGCGGTCGGGACCGACACGACCGGGGACTTTGAAAATATTCGCGCCGAGAGGTCGGAAGCGACACGGCCGGGGACTTTGAAAATATTCGCGCCGAGAGGTCGGAAGCGACACGGCGGGGAACTTTGAAAATATTCGCACCGTGCGATCAGGTTGTATTAGGTTAGGTTATATTATGTTATATATATATATATATATATATATATATATATAATATTCGCACCAAGAGGTCGGGACCGATACGTTCAGAAACGTAAAAAATATCCTCACCGAAATGTAGGAAGCGATGCGTCCGGAGATTTGAAAAATATTCCTACCGAGAGGTCGGAAGCGACATGACCGTGAAATTGTAAAATATTCCCACCGAGAGGTCGGAAGCGACATGACCGTGAAATTGTAAAATATTCCCACCGAGAGGTCGGAAGCGACATGACCGGGAACTTAGAAAATATTCGCGCCGAGCGGTCGGAAGCGACACGGCGGGGAACTTAGAAAATATTCGCGCCGAGCGGTCGGAAGCGACACGGCGGGGAACTTAGAAAATATTCGCGCCGAGCGGTCGGAAGCGACACGACGGGGAACTTAGAAAATATTCGCAACGAGAGGTCGGAAGCGACACGATCGGCGGTTTTTCGCTATTTTCTCGTAAATTAAACCGTTGACCTAACAATTTTTTTGCAGAAACCTTATTGAAAGCTATTGATTGAATTTATTAGCGCATTGTTTAGTCGAATTTATAATTTTTAGTCTCCCGAAACCGACACGACTGGCGGTTTTTGTCAATTTATCGGTAATTTTTTTATATAAACGATTGGTTTTTTTTTCGTAATATCGATTAATTTGATTGTAGAATTCATTTGTACGTGTCAGATTTTCGATTTTTCGTGTTTTTCGTTGACTTCGTATTTTATAACTGCGTTTTTTCAATGTTAAAATCGATTAAAATTCGTTATATTCTAGAAATATGTTTTTCCGTATATATTCATTATGTTTAAACAATTTCCGTTCATAAAAGTTCAACGTTAATAGCACTTTATACTTGCGCCTCCGCGCGACTAAGTTACAGCAGCCTTTCCGGACGGTCGGTCGCCGCTGGAGTTTACCACCGTAAGCGCCCGTGCGTTAGCCCGGCCGGCGCCGACCGCCCGGCCGGCCGTTCCGTATCTATAAGGAGACAGGTCGGTTCGAGCCGGCCGGGCGGAGTAGCGTCGGGCGCGTGGCTATTCTATGACTTCGGTTGAGAAGCAGTCCACCGCTCCTCGAGAATACGTTCTCGACTGCTCTGTCCCGTGTCGGTTGTCGAATTTTCTCCACACTGCATTGCCACGGGTCGGTGTCTTTGACCGAATGGCCCATATGTGGCGAGC
>CAXAJV010000885.1:7500-10000 GCA_963969225.1 Xylocopa violacea
TTGTCGGGTGAAACGGACCGCCTCGAGGCTGTGTACGACGGCGAGTCCCAACGAATCTTTACCCGAACGACGAACGTGTGTACCGTCGTAGACCTCGAATTCGTAGGATCGCGTCGCCCGCTCTTTTATACCAGTCGATCGTACCGTACCGTTTCGTTCGGAGGGGACGATTCGTCGCCGCCAAGCCTCGTTGTCGAGAGTCTGAGAAAACCCGTGCCGTTGCGAGATCGAACAATTTTATGCTCGCTTCGTGTCGCAGGTTAAATTGGACCGCTTCGAGGCTGCGCGCGCGGCGAGTCCCAACGAATCTTCACCCGAACGATGAACGTGTTGTACCGTCGTCGACCTCGAATTCGCAGGATCGTGTGTCGCCCGCTCTTTTATACCAGTCGATCGTACCGTACCGTTTCGTTCGGAGGGGACGATTCGTCGCCGCCAAGCCTCGTTGTCGAGAGTCTGTGAAAACCCGTGCCGTTGCGAGATCGAACAATTTTATGCTCGCTTCGTGTCGCAGGTTAAATTGGACCGCTTCGAGGCTGCGCGCGCGGCGAGTCCCAACGAATCTTCACCCGAACGATGAACGTGTTGTACCGTCGTCGACCTCGAATTCGCAGGATCGTGTGTCGCCCGCTCTTTTATACCAGTCGATCGTACCGTACCGTTTCGTTCGGAGGGGACGATTCGTCGCCGCCAAGCCTCGTTGTTGAGTGTCTGAAAACCCGTTGCCGTTGCGAGATCGAACAATTTTATGCTCGCTTCGTGTCGCAGGTTAAATTGGACCGCTCAGAGGCTGCGCGTGCGGCGAGTCCCAACGAATCATTCACCCGAACGGACGCGCCGTCGTCGACTTCGATTTCTTTTAAGAGCGTGTGTCGCGCGTATCCTGTTTTAGTCGATCGTACCGTTCCGTTCGGAGGGGACGATTCGTCGCCGCCAAGCCTCGCTCTCATAGAGTCTATGAAAACCCGTTGCCGTTGCGAGATCGAACCACTTTATGCTCGCTTCGTGTCGCAGGTTAAATTGGACCGCTCAGAGGCTGCGCGTGCGGCGAGTCCCAACGAATCTTCACCCGAACGGACGCGCCGTCGTCGACTTCGAATTCCTTTAAGAGCGTGTGTCGCGCGTATCCTGTTTTAGTCGATCGTACCGTTCCGTTCGGAGGGGACGATTCGTCGCCGCCAAGCCTCGTTGTCGAGAGTCTGTGAAAACCCGTGCCGTTGCGAGATCGAACAATATTATGCTCGCTTCGCGTTGTCGGGTGAAACAGACCGCCTCGAGGCTGTGTACGACGGCGAGTCCCAACGAATCTTTACCCGAACGACGATCGTCGTCGACTTCGAATTCGTTAAGAGCGTGGTGTCGCGCCGCGTACCCTGGTTGTGTTAATGTCGATCGTACCGTTCCGTTCGGAGGGGACGATTCGTCGGGCCACGCCTCGTTGGCGATTAGGGTCTGTATAATGAACCCGCCGTTGCGAGATCGAATCTCATTTATTATGCTCGCTTCGTGTTGTCGGGTAAATAAAATTATACAGACCGCGCTCGAGGTGTTGGTGTTGTTAACCGACGAGTCCTAACGAATTTTTCTTACCCGAACGGTAAGTTTATGTCGTCGACTTTGCATATTCGACAGGTCGAGTGTGTACCATTATTTTGCGTCTCTGCGTGAAAGCAATACGCCGCTGGTACTTGTTCGTTTTCCCGTTTCACAATTGTGCTGCAAGCTCAGAGGGGACTTGCTTTTTGCCATAGCCTCGTTGTCGAGAGTCTGAGAAACCGGCCGTTGCGAGATCGAATAATTTATACTCGCTTCGTGTTGCCGGGGAAAAACGGTAGACCGCTCGAGGCTTTGGCGGCCGAGTCCCAACGAATTTTTTTTTTTTTTTTATCACCTGAGCTCTGAAGCACAGATCGTGCAGTGGATCGTGGAATTTGAGGAACTTGTACCACGCACCTGTGTTCGGGTTTTGATCGTGTCGTTCGTTCAGAGGGGACCGCTTCGCCGAGCGAAGCCTCGTTGTCGCGAGTCTGGAAACACACCCGCCGTTGCGAGATCGAATAATTTTTTATGCTCGCTTCGTGTTGTCGGGTGGGTAAAATTATAGACCGCTTCGAGGTTTCACGGCGAGTCCCATCGATATTTTACGACTTACCTGTACGAACGTCGTCAACTTCTCGAAAGCAATACGCCGCTGGGTGTTGGATATCTTTCTTTTTTTTTTTTTTTTTGTATTCACTTCCACGTGCCATTCGTTCAGAGGGGACGACGATATATTCGCGTTTGCGTATTCTTCCTCGTTGTCGAGAGTCCCTTAATAAACCCGCCGTTGCGAGATCGAATTTTACAAGCTCGCTTCGTGTTGTCGGGAGGAAGGGGGGACCGCCTCGAGGGTCTGCGCGATACGCGCGAAGAAGAGTCCTAACGAATTTTCGAAAAATTTTATCTACCTGGACGCGTGGCACACTGGCGTGAATCCGAAAGGATGTATCCTAAACACCCT
>CAXAJV010000885.1:17500-22500 GCA_963969225.1 Xylocopa violacea
CGGTCGGGACCGACACGACCGGGGACTTTGAAAATATTCGCGCCGAGAGGTCGGAAGCGACACGGCGGGGAACTTTGAAAATATTCGCACCGTGCGATCAGGTTGTATTAGGTTAGGTTATATTATGTTATATATATATATATATATATATATATATATATATAATATTCGCACCAAGAGGTCGGGACCGATACGTTCAGAAACGTAAAAAATATCCTCACCGAAATGTAGGAAGCGATGCGTCCGGAGATTTGAAAAATATTCCTACCGAGAGGTCGGAAGCGACATGACCGTGAAATTGTAAAATATTCCCACCGAGAGGTCGGAAGCGACATGACCGTGAAATTGTAAAATATTCCCACCGAGAGGTCGGAAGCGACATGACCGGGAACTTAGAAAATATTCGCGCCGAGCGGTCGGAAGCGACACGGCGGGGAACTTAGAAAATATTCGCGCCGAGCGGTCGGAAGCGACACGACGGGGAACTTAGAAAATATTCGCGCCGAGCGGTCGGGACCGACACGACCGGGGACTTTGAAAATATTCGCGCCGAGAGGTCGGAAGCGACACGGCGGGGAACTTTGAAAATATTCGCACCGTGCGATCAGGTTGTATTAGGTTAGGTTATATTATGTTATATATATATATATATATATATATATATATATATATATATAATATTCGCACCAAGAGGTCGGGACCGATACGTTCAGAAACGTAAAAAATATCCTCACCGAAATGTAGGAAGCGATGCGTCCGGAGATTTGAAAAATATTCCTACCGAGAGGTCGGAAGCGACATGACCGTGAAATTGTAAAATATTCCCACCGAGAGGTCGGAAGCGACATGACCGTGAAATTGTAAAATATTCCCACCGAGAGGTCGGAAGCGACATGACCGGGAACTTGGAAATTGTTCGCACCGCGCGGGCGGAAGCGACACGACCGGGAACTTAGAAAATATTCGCGCCGAGCGGTCGGGACCGACACGACCGGGGACTTTGAAAATATTCGCGCCGAGCGGTCGGGACCGACACGACCGGGGACTTTGAAAATATTCGCGCCGAGCGGTCGGGACCGACACGACCGGGGACTTTGAAAATATTCGCGCCGAGCGGTCGGGACCGACACGACCGGGGACTTTGAAAATATTCGCGCCGAGCGGTCGGAAGCGACACGGCCGGGGACTTTGAAAATATTCGCACCGTGCGATCAGGTTGTATTAGGTTAGGTTATATTATGTTATATATATATATATATATATATATATATATATATATATATATAATATTCGCACCAAGAGGTCGGGACCGATACGTTCAGAAACGTAAAAAATATCCTCACCGAAATGTAGGAAGCGATGCGTCCGGAGATTTGAAAAATATTCCTACCGAGAGGTCGGAAGCGACATGACCGTGAAATTGTAAAATATTCCCACCGAGAGGTCGGAAGCGACATGACCGTGAAATTGTAAAATATTCCCACCGAGAGGTCGGAAGCGACATGACCGGGAACTTAGAAAATATTCGCGCCGAGCGGTCGGAAGCGACACGGCGGGGAACTTAGAAAATATTCGCGCCGAGCGGTCGGAAGCGACACGACGGGGAACTTAGAAAATATTCGCGCCGAGCGGTCGGGACCGACACGACCGGGGACTTTGAAAATATTCGCGCCGAGAGGTCGGAAGCGACACGGCGGGGAACTTTGAAAATATTCGCACCGTGCGATCAGGTTGTATTAGGTTAGGTTATATTATGTTATATATATATATATATATATATATATATATATATAATATTCGCACCAAGAGGTCGGGACCGATACGTTCAGAAACGTAAAAAATATCCTCACCGAAATGTAGGAAGCGATGCGTCCGGAGATTTGAAAAATATTCCTACCGAGAGGTCGGAAGCGACATGACCGTGAAATTGTAAAATATTCCCACCGAGAGGTCGGAAGCGACATGACCGTGAAATTGTAAAATATTCCCACCGAGAGGTCGGAAGCGACATGACCGGGAACTTAGAAAATATTCGCGCCGAGCGGTCGGAAGCGACACGGCGGGGAACTTAGAAAATATTCGCGCCGAGCGGTCGGAAGCGACACGACGGGGAACTTAGAAAATATTCGCGCCGAGCGGTCGGGACCGACACGACCGGGGACTTTGAAAATATTCGCGCCGAGAGGTCGGAAGCGACACGGCGGGGAACTTTGAAAATATTCGCACCGTGCGATCAGGTTGTATTAGGTTAGGTTATATTATGTTATATATATATATATATATATATATATATATATATATATATATATAATATTCGCACCAAGAGGTCGGGACCGATACGTTCAGAAACGTAAAAAATATCCTCACCGAAATGTAGGAAGCGATGCGTCCGGAGATTTGAAAAATATTCCTACCGAGAGGTCGGAAGCGACATGACCGTGAAATTGTAAAATATTCCCACCGAGAGGTCGGAAGCGACATGACCGTGAAATTGTAAAATATTCCCACCGAGAGGTCGGAAGCGACATGACCGGGAACTTAGAAAATATTCGCGCCGAGCGGTCGGAAGCGACACGGCGGGGAACTTAGAAAATATTCGCGCCGAGCGGTCGGAAGCGACACGACGGGGAACTTAGAAAATATTCGCGCCGAGCGGTCGGAAGCGACACGACGGGGAACTTAGAAAATATTCGCAACGAGAGGTCGGAAGCGACACGATCGGCGGTTTTTCGCTATTTTCTCGTAAATTAAACCGTTGACCTAACAATTTTTTTGCAGAAACCTTATTGAAAGCTATTGATTGAATTTATTAGCGCATTGTTTAGTCGAATTTATAATTTTTAGTCTCCCGAAACCGACACGACTGGCGGTTTTTGTCAATTTATCGGTAATTTTTTTATATAAACGCTTGGTTTTTTTTTCGTAATATCGATTAATTTGATTGTAGAATTCATTTGTACGTGTCAGATTTTCGATTTTTCGTGTTTTTCGTTGACTTCGTATTTTATAACTGCGTTTTTTCAATGTTAAAATCGATTAAAATTCGTTATATTCTAGAAATATGTTTTTCCGTATATATTCATTATGTTTAAACAATTTCCGTTCATAAAAGTTCAACGTTAATAGCACTTTATACTTGCGCCTCCGCGCGACTAAGTTACAGCAGCCTTTCCGGACGGTCGGTCGCCGCTGGAGTTTACCACCGTAAGCGCCCGTGCGTTAGCCCGGCCGGCGCCGACCGCCCGGCCGGCCGTTCCGTATCTATAAGGAGACAGGTCGGTTCGAGCCGGCCGGGCGGAGTAGCGTCGGGCGCGTGGCTATTCTATGACTTCGGTTGAGAAGCAGTCCACCGCTCCTCGAGAATACGTTCTCGACTGCTCTGTCCCGTGTCGGTTGTCGAATTTTCTCCACACTGCATTGCCACGGGTCGGTGTCTTTGACCGAATGGCCCATATGTGGCGAGCGTCCAACGGTGACGTTGGTGACCATTTATCCGAGTTTTACTCGGTTAAATTGTACCTTCCTTGCATCGATTCTAAATCTTTACGCTCCGAGCTCTCGGAACGGACTCTAGAGATACATATTGAATTTTTGGACGTACCAGATGTGTGTACGAAATGTCCATAATATGCTATACGCATGAAAGGTGTATATGGAGATAGATATACACCGATGATATACCAAACAAGTTCCTCAACAAAAAAAAATAAAAATGAGCATCCACTGAGTTGAGGAACGAAACAAAAAATAAAAAATAAGCATCCACTGAAGAAGGCAAAAGAATAAATGGTATATGTCATTTCGACACGATCTGTTACGAAACAGAGGAGTCTCTCGACGAACTTCCAAAAGGTGTCCCGTGTCGAATGCCCAGCGCGCACTTGGTACGCGCCAGCTCGCCTGAGGAGGGCGAGATACAAAAATATACTTCAGCGTGACACAATTGTACGCGCTTGCTCGTCTATGCCGAACAGCACGCTTCTCTGTACGCGCTATCATAATGCCCAGCGTGTGAGAGCGTGTGTAGTATCTCTGTTATAGTCAAATGGAGTGCCAAGAGGTACTACGCGTTCGCGCATTAGACGATAAAAGGTATTCTTTATATACATATTGAACAATACAGCGTGACACGATTATAACCGCTTGCCATCGTCGTTGCCCAGCATGTTCTCGCAAGAGATGTTCGTGCTATAGACGATGGAGAAAAAAGGTGTACGATAAATCAGCGTGACGCAATTGTACGCGCTTCCTCGCCTTGATGACCAGCATGTTCTCTGTACGCGCTATCTTAATGCCCAGCGTGAAAGAGATGTCCGTGCTTTCGGCGATATTTGCCCAGCGTGAAAATTGCATACGCGCTTGCATCGTCGATGCCCAGCATGTTCTCTGTACGCGCTATCTTAATGCCCAGCGTGAAAGAGATGTCCGTGCTATAGACGATAAAAGGTGCCGTACACCGATATAACAAGCGGTGACAAATCGTATACGCGCTTGCATCGTCGATGCCCAGCATGTTCTCGCAAGAGATGTCCGTGCTATAGACGATTAAAGGTGACAATATGTATTCAATAAATGACAAAAATGTGCCCAAAAATATATAACCAGCGTGAAAATTGTATACGCGCTTGCTCGTCGATACCCGACAAGTCCTCGCAAGGGGATATGTCCGTGGTAAAGACGATGTATATTTTCAGCGCGAAGTGTATACGCGCTTACTCGACACGGTTCAGTTGGAAGGCGACTTGTGAAGTCGATTTTGGGAACGTACGATTTTTGGGAGTGTCTCATTCTCGAAAGAAAAGAAAAGAAAGGAAAAGGAGAGGAGGAAAAAATGCAATACCTCGGTATTATTGAACATATGTGCTAACCGAGGATGCATTTTACGAAATACAAAAAATAAATAATGTGCTCGAGCGAGGTCCGAAAGACCCGTCAGCCGCATCCACTGAACAAAACTATGACGAATATTGCGATATTCGAACGATATACATATATATATA
>CAXAJV010000885.1:25000-30000 GCA_963969225.1 Xylocopa violacea
TTAAAAAAATAAATAATGAGCTCGCGCGTGGTCTTCGTGACCCGCGGCCGCATCCACTGATTCGAAATAACACACAACAAAAAACCACGAACGTTGCATGAAACGCCGATATTGACGGCATGCAATCATATTACATCCACTGCTCGAAGTATGTAACTCACCTCGTGTCAGAGAGACCGAGACCGCTGTCCTCGAATCTGTGCGTAACCGCGGAGCTATTCGTTCCAAGGTAAAATTGTGCGAGTCCGAATGGATGAAACAAACGCAGAGCGTACACAAGGGGAAAAAGGACCGCACCGCGCGTTCTATCGTTCCTTTAGACGATCGTTTTTTTTTTTTTTTTCCGTTCAGAGGGGACGGATTCGTCGCGTCGAGCCTCGTTGTCGAGAGTCTGAGAAAAAAACCCGCCGTTGCGAGATCGAACAATTTTATGCTCGCTTCGTGTTGTCGGGTAAATGCAGACCGCTTCGAGGCCTGTACGACGACGAAGTCCCATCGAATCATTTCCCTGAACGAGAGAACGTCGTCGACCACGAATTTGAAGGATCGAGACGAGCGCGCGCGCGCGCGCGCCTCCTGTAAAAACAGTCGATCGTCGTACCGTTCCGTTCGGAGGGGACGATTCGTCGCCGCCAAGCCCCGTTGTCGAGAGTCTGGGTAAACCCGTGCCGTTGCGAGATCGAACAATTTTATGCTCGCTTCGCGTTGCCGGGCTAAACAGACCGCCTCGAGGGTGTACGGCGACGAGTCCCAACGAATCTTTACCCGAACGACGAACAACGATCGTCGTCGACCTCGAATTCTCGCAGGGTCGTGCCACCGCGACCGCTCTCTACGATCAGGTCGATCGTACCGTACCGTACCGTTTCGTTCGGAGGGGACGATTCGTCGCCGCCAAGCCTCGTTGTCGAGAGTCTGTGAAAACCCGTGCCGTTGCGAGCTCGAACAACTTTATGCTCGCTTCGTGTTGTCGGGTGAAACGGACCGCCTCGAGGCTGTGTACGACGGCGAGTCCCAACGAATCTTTACCCGAACGACGAACGTGTGTACCGTCGTAGACCTCGAATTCGTAGGATCGCGTCGCCCGCTCTTTTATACCAGTCGATCGTACCGTACCGTTTCGTTCGGAGGGGACGATTCGTCGCCGCCAAGCCTCGTTGTCGAGAGTCTGAGAAAACCCGTGCCGTTGCGAGATCGAACAATTTTATGCTCGCTTCGTGTCGCAGGTTAAATTGGACCGCTTCGAGGCTGCGCGCGCGGCGAGTCCCAACGAATCTTCACCCGAACGATGAACGTGTTGTACCGTCGTCGACCTCGAATTCGCAGGATCGTGTGTCGCCCGCTCTTTTATACCAGTCGATCGTACCGTACCGTTTCGTTCGGAGGGGACGATTCGTCGCCGCCAAGCCTCGTTGTCGAGAGTCTGTGAAAACCCGTGCCGTTGCGAGATCGAACAATTTTATGCTCGCTTCGTGTCGCAGGTTAAATTGGACCGCTTCGAGGCTGCGCGCGCGGCGAGTCCCAACGAATCTTCACCCGAACGATGAACGTGTACCGTCGTCGATCTCGAATTCGCAGGATCGTGTGTCGCCCGCTCTTTTATACCAGTCGATCGTACCGTACCGTTTCGTTCGGAGGGGACGATTCGTCGCCGCCAAGCCTCGTTGTTGAGTGTCTGAAAACCCGTTGCCGTTGCGAGATCGAACAATTTTATGCTCGCTTCGTGTCGCAGGTTAAATTGGACCGCTCAGAGGCTGCGCGTGCGGCGAGTCCCAACGAATCATTCACCCGAACGGACGCGCCGTCGTCGACTTCGATTTCTTTTAAGAGCGTGTGTCGCGCGTATCCTGTTTTAGTCGATCGTACCGTTCCGTTCGGAGGGGACGATTCGTCGCCGCCAAGCCTCGCTCTCATAGAGTCTATGAAAACCCGTTGCCGTTGCGAGATCGAACCATTTTATGCTCGCTTCGTGTCGCAGGTTAAATTGGACCGCTCAGAGGCTGCGCGTGCGGCGAGTCCCAACGAATCTTCACCCGAACGGACGCGCCGTCGTCGACTTCGAATTCCTTTAAGAGCGTGTGTCGCGCGTATCCTGTTTTAGTCGATCGTACCGTTCCGTTCGGAGGGGACGATTCGTCGCCGCCAAGCCTCGTTGTCGAGAGTCTGTGAAAACCCGTGCCGTTGCGAGATCGAACAATATTATGCTCGCTTCGCGTTGTCGGGTGAAACAGACCGCCTCGAGGCTGTGTACGACGGCGAGTCCCAACGAATCTTTACCCGAACGACGATCGTCGTCGACTTCGAATTCGTTAAGAGCGTGGTGTCGCGCCGCGTACCCTGGTTGTGTTAATGTCGATCGTACCGTTCCGTTCGGAGGGGACGATTCGTCGGGCCAAGCCTCGTTGGCGATTAGAGTCTGTATAATGAACCCGCCGTTGCGAGATCGAATCTCATTTATTATGCTCGCTTCGTGTTGTCGGGTAAATAAAATTATACAGACCGCGCTCGAGGTGTTGGTGTTGTTAACCGACGAGTCCTAACGAATTTTTCTTACCCGAACGGTAAGTTATGTCGTCGACTTTGCATATTCGACAGGTCGAGTGTGTACCATTATTTTGCGTCTCTGCGTGAAAGCAATACGCCGCTGGTACTTGTTCGTTTTCCCGTTTCACAATTGTGCTGCAAGCTCAGAGGGGACTTGCTTTTTGCCATAGCCTCGTTGTCGAGAGTCTGAGAAACCGGCCGTTGCGAGATCGAATAATTTATACTCGCTTCGTGTTGCCGGGGAAAAACGGTAGACCGCTCGAGGCTTTGGCGGCCGAGTCCCAACGAATTTTTTTTTTTTTTTATCACCTGAGCTCTGAAGCACAGATCGTGCAGTGGATCGTGGAATTTGAGGAACTTGTACCACGCACCTGTGTTCGGGTTTTGATCGTGTCGTTCGTTCAGAGGGGACCGCTTCGCCGAGCGAAGCCTCGTTGTCGCGAGTCTGGAAACACACCCGCCGTTGCGAGATCGAATAATTTTTTATGCTCGCTTCGTGTTGTCGGGTGGGTAAAATTATAGACCGCTTCGAGGTTTCACGGCGAGTCCCATCGATATTTTACGACTTACCTGTACGAACGTCGTCAACTTCTCGAAAGCAATACGCCGCTGGGTGTTGGATATCTTTCTTTTTTTTTTTTTTTTGTATTCACTTCCACGTGCCATTCGTTCAGAGGGGACGACGATATATTCGCGTTTGCGTATTCTTCCTCGTTGTCGAGAGTCCCTTAATAAACCCGCCGTTGCGAGATCGAATTTTACAAGCTCGCTTCGTGTTGTCGGGAGGAAGGGGGGACCGCCTCGAGGGTCTGCGCGATACGCGCGAAGAAGAGTCCTAACGAATTTTCGAAAAATTTTATCTACCTGGACGCGTGGCACACTGGCGTGAATCCGAAAGGATGTATCCTAAACACCCTGAAACAGGCGTGTCCGTTTCATCCGTAGGACGGTATCGTGTCGCCGAGAATTCGGGCGACGCCCGCGTCTCCTTCGCCGGAGACGTTTGGGTCTCGACTTGTTCGAAACTTAGTACGAAGAGACTTAACAATTAATAAAAAATATACATATACGATTACCCTGAACGGTGGATCACTTGGCTCGTGGGTCGATGAAGAACGCAGCTAATTGCGCGTCAACGTGTGAACTGCAGGACACATGAACATCGACATTTCGAACGCACATTGCGGTCCACGGATACAATTCCTGGACCACGCCTAGCTGAGGGTCGTTCACGTAACCAGAATACTGCTTGCGTTGCGTTTCGTCGAATCTTTTCTCTCCGGTGCTCGAATCTGCCCGCCGTCGTTCATTCGAATTCCATTTACGAACGTTTCTGAGTTCGGGCGCACCGAAAGGGAAAAAGAGGAGCGATACGCGACGTACGAGCGATCGTTGGACGTTCGTCCGAGTCGTCTGTGGCCGTGCCCCGAGACTATATGCGACTGGTGTAACGTGTGCGCGCGTGCGGCGTGCGTTAAACGGGTTCACGGAAATCGACGGTGTCGATCACGGACTCGCGCGAGTTCTTCGTGGCGTCGTGAGTCGTTCGTTTAACCGGACGACCGCCCACGGGGAACCGCTTCGTGTTTCGACTGCCGATTTTGTTCCGTATTCCAAATTCGCACACCCGCCACACACCATGACCACTCTTCGCGCGTCTCTTTAACGCACGATTGATATGCCGCGCGCTCGACGTCGTTTAAAATGAATTTTTCTTTTGCCGCAAGACTGAGAGAATCGAATTGTTGGGAACTCGGTCGAGAGAGAGAAGAGAATATGCAAGAAAGAGAGAGCGAGCGACATCGTCGTAACGTGAGGGACGATGATGCGCATCCGATCGTTCGAAGTTCGCACAGCCCCAGGGTGTTGTTGCGTTCAATCATCAGAATAACCCGTTCTCTCTCTGCTCTCTCCGCGCGTTGTGCGCGTATACCATGTTTTGTGTAAGGAAGAAATTGAGCGGACCGTCACTCGAATACATACAATGTATATAGGCCGTCGTTGCCGAAGTCGATCTCGAATTTTATTTCCATATGCCGTCGATTGTCGGGGACCACAGACAAACGCGCGCACGGGGACGCATTTCCTCTTCGAACGCTGATGATCTTGGGATGTTCGAATCTGACCCCAGCCACGTTCGTCGAGACTCGAATTTACCGTGCGTCCTCGGTGTGCTGCCTCTGTCTGTCAGCCCGGTGTCGATCGGAACATTTGGTATATATATATATATGGTCGATTGTAACGTTTCTGGCCTGTGACGCGCGTCCGCAGATTCCGAAGCACAGAACTCGAATCGGTAACGCCACGCGCAACGAGGAGAGTCGTTTAGAGAAGTAGATACGGGAAGAGATTGTGCCCACCCCATTGGCGAGGCTCGAAGTTATACTTCGACGAGGTGCTGCTCGGTGCCACAAGTTGTTGGTCACCCCATGTCTTCGTTGTCGAGACGGGACCGC
>CAXAJV010000885.1:37500-42500 GCA_963969225.1 Xylocopa violacea
CCCACCGAGAGGTCGGAAGCGACATGACCGGGAACTTAGAAAATATTCGCGCCGAGCGGTCGGAAGCGACACGGCGGGGAACTTAGAAAATATTCGCGCCGAGCGGTCGGAAGCGACACGACGGGGAACTTAGAAAATATTCGCGCCGAGCGGTCGGGACCGACACGACCGGGGACTTTGAAAATATTCGCGCCGAGAGGTCGGAAGCGACACGGCGGGGAACTTTGAAAATATTCGCACCGTGCGATCAGGTTGTATTAGGTTAGGTTATATTATGTTATATATATATATATATATATATATATATATATATATATATAATATTCGCACCAAGAGGTCGGGACCGATACGTTCAGAAACGTAAAAAATATCCTCACCGAAATGTAGGAAGCGATGCGTCCGGAGATTTGAAAAATATTCCTACCGAGAGGTCGGAAGCGACATGACCGTGAAATTGTAAAATATTCCCACCGAGAGGTCGGAAGCGACATGACCGTGAAATTGTAAAATATTCCCACCGAGAGGTCGGAAGCGACATGACCGGGAACTTAGAAAATATTCGCGCCGAGCGGTCGGAAGCGACACGGCGGGGAACTTAGAAAATATTCGCGCCGAGCGGTCGGAAGCGACACGACGGGGAACTTAGAAAATATTCGCGCCGAGCGGTCGGGACCGACACGACCGGGGACTTTGAAAATATTCGCGCCGAGAGGTCGGAAGCGACACGGCGGGGAACTTTGAAAATATTCGCACCGTGCGATCAGGTTGTATTAGGTTAGGTTATATTATGTTATATATATATATATATATATATATATATATATATATATATATATATTCGCACCAAGAGGTCGGGACCGATACGTTCAGAAACGTAAAAAATATCCTCACCGAAATGTAGGAAGCGATGCGTCCGGAGATTTGAAAAATATTCCTACCGAGAGGTCGGAAGCGACATGACCGTGAAATTGTAAAATATTCCCACCGAGAGGTCGGAAGCGACATGACCGTGAAATTGTAAAATATTCCCACCGAGAGGTCGGAAGCGACATGACCGGGAACTTAGAAAATATTCGCGCCGAGCGGTCGGAAGCGACACGGCGGGGAACTTAGAAAATATTCGCGCCGAGCGGTCGGAAGCGACACGACGGGGAACTTAGAAAATATTCGCGCCGAGCGGTCGGAAGCGACACGACGGGGAACTTAGAAAATATTCGCAACGAGAGGTCGGAAGCGACACGATCGGCGGTTTTTCGCTATTTTCTCGTAAATTAAACCGTTGACCTAACAATTTTTTTGCAGAAACCTTATTGAAAGCTATTGATTGAATTTATTAGCGCATTGTTTAGTCGAATTTATAATTTTTAGTCTCCCGAAACCGACACGACTGGCGGTTTTTGTCAATTTATCGGTAATTTTTTTATATAAACGCTTGGTTTTTTTTTCGTAATATCGATTAATTTGATTGTAGAATTCATTTGTACGTGTCAGATTTTCGATTTTTCGTGTTTTTCGTTGACTTCGTATTTTATAACTGCGTTTTTTCAATGTTAAAATCGATTAAAATTCGTTATATTCTAGAAATATGTTTTTCCGTATATATTCATTATGTTTAAACAATTTCCGTTCATAAAAGTTCAACGTTAATAGCACTTTATACTTGCGCCTCCGCGCGACTAAGTTACAGCAGCCTTTCCGGACGGTCGGTCGCCGCTGGAGTTTACCACCGTAAGCGCCCGTGCGTTAGCCCGGCCGGCGCCGACCGCCCGGCCGGCCGTTCCGTATCTATAAGGAGACAGGTCGGTTCGAGCCGGCCGGGCGGAGTAGCGTCGGGCGCGTGGCTATTCTATGACTTCGGTTGAGAAGCAGTCCACCGCTCCTCGAGAATACGTTCTCGACTGCTCTGTCCCGTGTCGGTTGTCGAATTTTCTCCACACTGCATTGCCACGGGTCGGTGTCTTTGACCGAATGGCCCATATGTGGCGAGCGTCCAACGGTGACGTTGGTGACCATTTATCCGAGTTTTACTCGGTTAAATTGTACCTTCCTTGCATCGATTCTAAATCTTTACGCTCCGAGCTCTCGGAACGGACTCTAGAGATACATATTGAATTTTTGGACGTACCAGATGTGTGTACGAAATGTCCATAATATGCTATACGCATGAAAGGTGTATATGGAGATAGATATACACCGATGATATACCAAACAAGTTCCTCAACAAAAAAAAATAAAAATGAGCATCCACTGAGTTGAGGAACGAAACAAAAAATAAAAAATAAGCATCCACTGAAGAAGGCAAAAGAATAAATGGTATATGTCATTTCGACACGATCTGTTACGAAACAGAGGAGTCTCTCGACGAACTTCCAAAAGGTGTCCCGTGTCGAATGCCCAGCGCGCACTTGGTACGCGCCAGCTCGCCTGAGGAGGGCGAGATACAAAAATATACTTCAGCGTGACACAATTGTACGCGCTTGCTCGTCTATGCCGAACAGCACGCTTCTCTGTACGCGCTATCATAATGCCCAGCGTGTGAGAGCGTGTGTAGTATCTCTGTTATAGTCAAATGGAGTGCCAAGAGGTACTACGCGTTCGCGCATTAGACGATAAAAGGTATTCTTTATATACATATTGAACAATACAGCGTGACACGATTATAACCGCTTGCCATCGTCGTTGCCCAGCATGTTCTCGCAAGAGATGTTCGTGCTATAGACGATGGAGAAAAAAGGTGTACGATAAATCAGCGTGACGCAATTGTACGCGCTTCCTCGCCTTGATGACCAGCATGTTCTCTGTACGCGCTATCTTAATGCCCAGCGTGAAAGAGATGTCCGTGCTTTCGGCGATATTTGCCCAGCGTGAAAATTGCATACGCGCTTGCATCGTCGATGCCCAGCATGTTCTCTGTACGCGCTATCTTAATGCCCAGCGTGAAAGAGATGTCCGTGCTATAGACGATAAAAGGTGCCGTACACCGATATAACAAGCGGTGACAAATCGTATACGCGCTTGCATCGTCGATGCCCAGCATGTTCTCGCAAGAGATGTCCGTGCTATAGACGATTAAAGGTGACAATATGTATTCAATAAATGACAAAAATGTGCCCAAAAATATATAACCAGCGTGAAAATTGTATACGCGCTTGCTCGTCGATACCCGACAAGTCCTCGCAAGGGGATATGTCCGTGGTAAAGACGATGTATATTTTCAGCGCGAAGTGTATACGCGCTTACTCGACACGGTTCAGTTGGAAGGCGACTTGTGAAGTCGATTTTGGGAACGTACGATTTTTGGGAGTGTCTCATTCTCGAAAGAAAAGAAAAGAAAGGAAAAGGAGAGGAGGAAAAAATGCAATACCTCGGTATTATTGAACATATGTGCTAACCGAGGATGCATTTTACGAAATACAAAAAATAAATAATGTGCTCGAGCGAGGTCCGAAAGACCCGTCAGCCGCATCCACTGAACAAAACTATGACGAATATTGCGATATTCGAACGATATACATATATATATATTATTATTTCGTATCGTCGATCGGTGTCTCTAAGAGAACCGACGACGACTAAAAACACGTTGAGCAAACTACTCTTATAAGAGTTGATGATGATGGTGAAAAAGAGGAGGAGGAGAGAGAGAGAGAGAGAGAGAGACGACTCATGGTACGGTTCCCTGGTTGATCCTGCCAGTAGTCATATGCTTGTCTCAAAGATTAAGCCATGCATGTCTCAGTACATACCGAACTAAGGTGAAACCGCGAATGGCTCATTAAATCAGTTATGGTTTCTTAGATTGTACACGAAATTACTTGGATAACTGTGGTAATTCTAGAGCTAATACATGCAAATCAGAATTCCGACCAGAGATGGGAGGAATGCTTTTATTAGATCAAAACCAATCGGTGGCGTGCGGTTCGCCCGTGCGTCCATCGTTTGCTTTGGTGACTCTGAATAACCCACAGCTGATCGCACGGTCATTTAGTACCGGCGACGAATCTTTCAAATGTCTGCCTTATCAACTGTCGATGGTAGGTTCCGCGCCTACCATGGTTGTAACGGGTAACGGGGAATCAGGGTTCGATTCCGGAGAGGGAGCCTGAGAAACAGCTACCACATCCAAGGAAGGCAGCAGGCGCGCAAATTACCCACTCCCGGCACGGGGAGGTAGTGACGAAAAATAACGATACGGGACTCATCCGAGGCCCCGTAATCGGAATGAGTACACTTTAAATCCTTTAACGAGGATCAATTGGAGGGCAAGTCTGGTGCCAGCAGCCGCGGTAATTCCAGCTCCAATAGCGTATATTAAAGTTGTTGCGGTTAAAAAGCTCGTAGTTGAATCTGTGTGTCACAGTGTCGGTTCACCGCTCGCGGTGTCTAACTGGCATTATGTGATACGTCCTACCGGTGGGCTTAGCTCCTCACGGGGCGGTCCAACAGACATCCCATCGCGGTGCTCTTCACTGAGTGTCGAGGTGGGCCGGTACGTTTACTTTGAATAAATTAGAGTGCTTAAAGCAGGCTATTTTCGCCTGAATACTATGTGCATGGAATAATGGAATAGGACCTCGGTTCTATTTTGTTGGTTTCCGGAACCCCGAGGTAATGATTAATAGGGACAGATGGGGGCATTCGTATTGCGACGTTAGAGGTGAAATTCTTGGATCGTCGCAAGACGGACTAAAGCGAAAGCATTTGCCAAAAATGTTTTCATTAATCAAGAACGAAAGTTAGAGGTTCGAAGGCGATCAGATACCGCCCTAGTTCTAACCATAAACGATGCCAACCAGCGATCCGCCGATGTTCCTCCGATGACTCGGCGGGCAGCTTCCGGGAAACCAAAGTTTTTGGGTTCCGGGGGAAGTATGGTTGCAAAGCTGAAACTTAAAGGAATTGACGGAAGGGCACCACCAGGAGTGGAGCCTGCGGCTTAATTTGACTCAACACGGGAAACCTCACCAGGCCCAGACACCGGAAGGATTGACAGATTGAGA
>CAXAJV010000885.1:45000-47500 GCA_963969225.1 Xylocopa violacea
CGCAGGTTAAATTGGACCGCTTCGAGGCTGCGCGCGCGGCGAGTCCCAACGAATCTTCACCCGAACGATGAACGTGTACCGTCGTCGATCTCGAATTCGCAGGATCGTGTGTCGCCCGCTCTTTTATACCAGTCGATCGTACCGTACCGTTTCGTTCGGAGGGGACGATTCGTCGCCGCCAAGCCTCGTTGTTGAGTGTCTGAAAACCCGTTGCCGTTGCGAGATCGAACAATTTTATGCTCGCTTCGTGTCGCAGGTTAAATTGGACCGCTCAGAGGCTGCGCGTGCGGCGAGTCCCAACGAATCATTCACCCGAACGGACGCGCCGTCGTCGACTTCGATTTCTTTTAAGAGCGTGTGTCGCGCGTATCCTGTTTTAGTCGATCGTACCGTTCCGTTCGGAGGGGACGATTCGTCGCCGCCAAGCCTCGCTCTCATAGAGTCTATGAAAACCCGTTGCCGTTGCGAGATCGAACCATTTTATGCTCGCTTCGTGTCGCAGGTTAAATTGGACCGCTCAGAGGCTGCGCGTGCGGCGAGTCCCAACGAATCTTCACCCGAACGGACGCGCCGTCGTCGACTTCGAATTCCTTTAAGAGCGTGTGTCGCGCGTATCCTGTTTTAGTCGATCGTACCGTTCCGTTCGGAGGGGACGATTCGTCGCCGCCAAGCCTCGTTGTCGAGAGTCTGTGAAAACCCGTGCCGTTGCGAGATCGAACAATATTATGCTCGCTTCGCGTTGTCGGGTGAAACAGACCGCCTCGAGGCTGTGTACGACGGCGAGTCCCAACGAATCTTTACCCGAACGACGATCGTCGTCGACTTCGAATTCGTTAAGAGCGTGGTGTCGCGCCGCGTACCCTGGTTGTGTTAATGTCGATCGTACCGTTCCGTTCGGAGGGGACGATTCGTCGGGCCAAGCCTCGTTGGCGATTAGAGTCTGTATAATGAACCCGCCGTTGCGAGATCGAATCTCATTTATTATGCTCGCTTCGTGTTGTCGGGTAAATAAAATTATACAGACCGCGCTCGAGGTGTTGGTGTTGTTAACCGACGAGTCCTAACGAATTTTTCTTACCCGAACGGTAAGTTATGTCGTCGACTTTGCATATTCGACAGGTCGAGTGTGTACCATTATTTTGCGTCTCTGCGTGAAAGCAATACGCCGCTGGTACTTGTTCGTTTTCCCGTTTCACAATTGTGCTGCAAGCTCAGAGGGGACTTGCTTTTTGCCATAGCCTCGTTGTCGAGAGTCTGAGAAACCGGCCGTTGCGAGATCGAATAATTTATACTCGCTTCGTGTTGCCGGGGAAAAACGGTAGACCGCTCGAGGCTTTGGCGGCCGAGTCCCAACGAATTTTTTTTTTTTTTTATCACCTGAGCTCTGAAGCACAGATCGTGCAGTGGATCGTGGAATTTGAGGAACTTGTACCACGCACCTGTGTTCGGGTTTTGATCGTGTCGTTCGTTCAGAGGGGACCGCTTCGCCGAGCGAAGCCTCGTTGTCGCGAGTCTGGAAACACACCCGCCGTTGCGAGATCGAATAATTTTTTATGCTCGCTTCGTGTTGTCGGGTGGGTAAAATTATAGACCGCTTCGAGGTTTCACGGCGAGTCCCATCGATATTTTACGACTTACCTGTACGAACGTCGTCAACTTCTCGAAAGCAATACGCCGCTGGGTGTTGGATATCTTTCTTTTTTTTTTTTTTTTGTATTCACTTCCACGTGCCATTCGTTCAGAGGGGACGACGATATATTCGCGTTTGCGTATTCTTCCTCGTTGTCGAGAGTCCCTTAATAAACCCGCCGTTGCGAGATCGAATTTTACAAGCTCGCTTCGTGTTGTCGGGAGGAAGGGGGGACCGCCTCGAGGGTCTGCGCGATACGCGCGAAGAAGAGTCCTAACGAATTTTCGAAAAATTTTATCTACCTGGACGCGTGGCACACTGGCGTGAATCCGAAAGGATGTATCCTAAACACCCTGAAACAGGCGTGTCCGTTTCATCCGTAGGACGGTATCGTGTCGCCGAGAATTCGGGCGACGCCCGCGTCTCCTTCGCCGGAGACGTTTGGGTCTCGACTTGTTCGAAACTTAGTACGAAGAGACTTAACAATTAATAAAAAATATACATATACGATTACCCTGAACGGTGGATCACTTGGCTCGTGGGTCGATGAAGAACGCAGCTAATTGCGCGTCAACGTGTGAACTGCAGGACACATGAACATCGACATTTCGAACGCACATTGCGGTCCACGGATACAATTCCTGGACCACGCCTAGCTGAGGGTCGTTCACGTAACCAGAATACTGCTTGCGTTGCGTTTCGTCGAATCTTTTCTCTCCGGTGCTCGAATCTGCCCGCCGTCGTTCATTCGAATTCCATTTACGAACGTTTCTGAGTTCGGGCGCACCGAAAGGGAAAAAGAGGAGCGATACGCGACGTACGAGCGATCGTTGGACGTTCGTCCGAGTCGTCTGTGGCCGTGCCCCGAGA
>CAXAJV010000885.1:52500-55000 GCA_963969225.1 Xylocopa violacea
ATCACATGCGCACGCACCGCAGCGCAACACCTGCTGCGGCACGGCCAATAGAATCAGCCGGTACTGCCTCGGTGACACCACCATCCGTCCTAATCGAGCAGTACGCGTGCCCTGATTGCCAACGGTCGTTTACTACCCGTACCGGTCTCGGCGTCCACAGAAAGTCCCAACATCCTGACCTCGTGAACGCCGAGATTGTCGTCGACCGCGCCCGCAAGGGACTCTCGCAGGAGGAGATGCGAATGGCTGCGACTGAGGAGGCTTACGTGATCAAGTATGGTCATGATAGATCGGGCAATGCTGTCCGATTTATCAACGTCTTTCTGGCACCGTGCTTTCCTGGGAGGAATTCCGATGGAATCAAGTACGCCAGGAAGACTGCAGCATACCGCCAGCTACTGGACCAGGCCCTTAGAGCCCTTGACTGCACGACCTCCGGCGCACCGACGTCTCCCTCTGCCGGCACAACATCATTAGAGGGTCCAACCACTTCACCTGCAGATGTGGCGCTCGAGAGTGACGCTTCATCCCCTAATCCGAGGGAACTGTATGCAGATGCCATCAGGCATCTCATGCAGGAAGTATCGGGTGATGACTCGCTCGCAGGGCATCCCTTGATTCCCTTGGGTGAACAGCTTTTGGGAGGCCACGACGTGACCCTAGGTGTTACCGAGTGGATACGGGCTGCCGCGAAGCCTATGGCCCGGAAGCGTCATTCTCGGAAGCGGCGCGGCCGCGAGGGCGGTGCCGGTGCAAGTCGCCAGAAGACCAGGCGCAGGGAATATGCCAGGATGCAGTCTCTGTTCAAGACCAACATGAGCAGAGCTGCAAAGTTGGTGCTGGACGGAGATACCGAGGCAACAACACCTAGCCTTGAGGAGATGGTCGAATTTTGGTCCCCAATCTTCGGCCATCAATCTACCCACGTCGAACAGCATCCACCTCTGCCAGTCCATCGGCAGAGGTTTAACTTGGCAGAGCCCATCACAACCACCGAGGTGGGCTCAATCAATGTTCCCAATGGCTCGTCACCCGGCATCGACGGCATAACACCTGCCGTTTGGAGGCAGTGCCCGGTCTCTGTACGTGCCCTTCTGTACAACATGATCCTGTACATCGGATCCTTCCCGGAAGAAATTCTCGCCAGTAGGACTGTCTTTGTACCAAAGAAGGCGAATGCCATCTTGCCTTCGGACTTTAGGCCTATAAGCATCTCCTCGGTTGTAGTGCGCCAGCTGCATAAGATCTTGGCTAGGCGCATGATGGCTGACGGAATGGTCGACGAGAGGCAAAGATGCCTCGAGGATGGCTGCGCTGAGAACATAGCCGTCCTGGCCTCAACCATCGACCACGCTCGGGGGCGACGTCGTGAACTTCACGTCGTGTCTCTCGACGTGGCCAAGGCTTTCGACTCCGTCAGCCACCAGGCCATAACATCGGCCCTCACTGAGGTAGGTGTGCCGGAGGTCCTCGTTAGGTACATTGAGACCTCTTACCGTAACTCCACTACCATCTTGGAGGTGCGAGGCGGGAAATCCGGGAGGATTGTTGTGAATAGAGGTGTACGGCAGGGTGATCCAATGAGCACCATTATCTTCTCGTTGGTCACAGACCGGATACTGCGCTCCGTCCCAACTACGGTCGGGTATGAGATGAACCCTGGCCACCTGATTAGCGCTGTCGCATACGCAGACGATATCTGCCTGGTTTCTTCATCGACCACTGGTATGTCAGCAGCGCTAACCGCGGCGGAGAATATGGCCAGACAACAAGGGCTTGCGTTTAACACCTCTAAATGCGTTGCCACCTCCATTGTTCCATCCGGGCGGGACAAGAAGGTCAAAGTTTTGACCTCTCCCCAATTCACGCTCATGGACCGGGTGCCCATTAGACAGCTGGGCCCCACCGAGGAATGGAAATACCTCGGTGTGAACCTGAGTCCATCAGGAGTGAGGAGGGTGTCTCCAACCCTCGAGGTGGAGCTACAGCGCATTACGCGGGCTCCCTTGAAACCACAGCAGCGCCTTACCATCTTGCGCTACTACTTGTTGACCAGGTACTACCATCGCCTGGTCCTGTCTGGCTGTACCTTGAAGGTCTTACGATCCCTTGACCTTCAGGTGAGGGCCGCGGTCCGCAGGTGGCTGAGGCTGCCGGGAGATGTTCCGGTGGCCTACTTCCATTCGGCCTGCAGAGACGGCGGACTTGGAATCCCCTCATTCCTGACAACCATCCCCGGCCTAATGCGCGACCGGCTCATGGCGATGAAGAATTCTTCATCCCGATCCGTTAGGATCGCGTATGAGTCGGTCTGGGTCCAAAATAAGATCTTGTGGACCGATAGAGCCTTGAATCCTAACGGGGAGAGGCTCTACAGCCCTCAACAGCGGGCTAAGCATTGGGCCGACAGACTCTACGAATCTGTTGATGGTAGGGAGCTGAGGGAATGCGGGAGGACCACCGCTACCACCAGGTGGATCGGAGCGGGCGTGTCTGGTGT
>CAXAJV010000885.1:60000-65000 GCA_963969225.1 Xylocopa violacea
AGAGGTCGGAAGCGACACGGCGGGGAACTTTGAAAATATTCGCACCGTGCGATCAGGTTGTATTAGGTTAGGTTATATTATGTTATATATATATATATATATATATATATATATATATATATATATATATTCGCACCAAGAGGTCGGGACCGATACGTTCAGAAACGTAAAAAATATCCTCACCGAAATGTAGGAAGCGATGCGTCCGGAGATTTGAAAAATATTCCTACCGAGAGGTCGGAAGCGACATGACCGTGAAATTGTAAAATATTCCCACCGAGAGGTCGGAAGCGACATGACCGTGAAATTGTAAAATATTCCCACCGAGAGGTCGGAAGCGACATGACCGGGAACTTAGAAAATATTCGCGCCGAGCGGTCGGAAGCGACACGGCGGGGAACTTAGAAAATATTCGCGCCGAGCGGTCGGAAGCGACACGACGGGGAACTTAGAAAATATTCGCGCCGAGCGGTCGGGACCGACACGACCGGGGACTTTGAAAATATTCGCGCCGAGAGGTCGGAAGCGACACGGCGGGGAACTTTGAAAATATTCGCACCGTGCGATCAGGTTGTATTAGGTTAGGTTATATTATGTTATATATATATATATATATATATATATATATATATATATATAATATTCGCACCAAGAGGTCGGGACCGATACGTTCAGAAACGTAAAAAATATCCTCACCGAAATGTAGGAAGCGATGCGTCCGGAGATTTGAAAAATATTCCTACCGAGAGGTCGGAAGCGACATGACCGTGAAATTGTAAAATATTCCCACCGAGAGGTCGGAAGCGACATGACCGTGAAATTGTAAAATATTCCCACCGAGAGGTCGGAAGCGACATGACCGGGAACTTAGAAAATATTCGCGCCGAGCGGTCGGAAGCGACACGGCGGGGAACTTAGAAAATATTCGCGCCGAGCGGTCGGAAGCGACACGACGGGGAACTTAGAAAATATTCGCGCCGAGCGGTCGGAAGCGACACGACGGGGAACTTAGAAAATATTCGCAACGAGAGGTCGGAAGCGACACGATCGGCGGTTTTTCGCTATTTTCTCGTAAATTAAACCGTTGACCTAACAATTTTTTTGCAGAAACCTTATTGAAAGCTATTGATTGAATTTATTAGCGCATTGTTTAGTCGAATTTATAATTTTTAGTCTCCCGAAACCGACACGACTGGCGGTTTTTGTCAATTTATCGGTAATTTTTTTATATAAACGCTTGGTTTTTTTTTCGTAATATCGATTAATTTGATTGTAGAATTCATTTGTACGTGTCAGATTTTCGATTTTTCGTGTTTTTCGTTGACTTCGTATTTTATAACTGCGTTTTTTCAATGTTAAAATCGATTAAAATTCGTTATATTCTAGAAATATGTTTTTCCGTATATATTCATTATGTTTAAACAATTTCCGTTCATAAAAGTTCAACGTTAATAGCACTTTATACTTGCGCCTCCGCGCGACTAAGTTACAGCAGCCTTTCCGGACGGTCGGTCGCCGCTGGAGTTTACCACCGTAAGCGCCCGTGCGTTAGCCCGGCCGGCGCCGACCGCCCGGCCGGCCGTTCCGTATCTATAAGGAGACAGGTCGGTTCGAGCCGGCCGGGCGGAGTAGCGTCGGGCGCGTGGCTATTCTATGACTTCGGTTGAGAAGCAGTCCACCGCTCCTCGAGAATACGTTCTCGACTGCTCTGTCCCGTGTCGGTTGTCGAATTTTCTCCACACTGCATTGCCACGGGTCGGTGTCTTTGACCGAATGGCCCATATGTGGCGAGCGTCCAACGGTGACGTTGGTGACCATTTATCCGAGTTTTACTCGGTTAAATTGTACCTTCCTTGCATCGATTCTAAATCTTTACGCTCCGAGCTCTCGGAACGGACTCTAGAGATACATATTGAATTTTTGGACGTACCAGATGTGTGTACGAAATGTCCATAATATGCTATACGCATGAAAGGTGTATATGGAGATAGATATACACCGATGATATACCAAACAAGTTCCTCAACAAAAAAAAATAAAAATGAGCATCCACTGAGTTGAGGAACGAAACAAAAAATAAAAAATAAGCATCCACTGAAGAAGGCAAAAGAATAAATGGTATATGTCATTTCGACACGATCTGTTACGAAACAGAGGAGTCTCTCGACGAACTTCCAAAAGGTGTCCCGTGTCGAATGCCCAGCGCGCACTTGGTACGCGCCAGCTCGCCTGAGGAGGGCGAGATACAAAAATATACTTCAGCGTGACACAATTGTACGCGCTTGCTCGTCTATGCCGAACAGCACGCTTCTCTGTACGCGCTATCATAATGCCCAGCGTGTGAGAGCGTGTGTAGTATCTCTGTTATAGTCAAATGGAGTGCCAAGAGGTACTACGCGTTCGCGCATTAGACGATAAAAGGTATTCTTTATATACATATTGAACAATACAGCGTGACACGATTATAACCGCTTGCCATCGTCGTTGCCCAGCATGTTCTCGCAAGAGATGTTCGTGCTATAGACGATGGAGAAAAAAGGTGTACGATAAATCAGCGTGACGCAATTGTACGCGCTTCCTCGCCTTGATGACCAGCATGTTCTCTGTACGCGCTATCTTAATGCCCAGCGTGAAAGAGATGTCCGTGCTTTCGGCGATATTTGCCCAGCGTGAAAATTGCATACGCGCTTGCATCGTCGATGCCCAGCATGTTCTCTGTACGCGCTATCTTAATGCCCAGCGTGAAAGAGATGTCCGTGCTATAGACGATAAAAGGTGCCGTACACCGATATAACAAGCGGTGACAAATCGTATACGCGCTTGCATCGTCGATGCCCAGCATGTTCTCGCAAGAGATGTCCGTGCTATAGACGATTAAAGGTGACAATATGTATTCAATAAATGACAAAAATGTGCCCAAAAATATATAACCAGCGTGAAAATTGTATACGCGCTTGCTCGTCGATACCCGACAAGTCCTCGCAAGGGGATATGTCCGTGGTAAAGACGATGTATATTTTCAGCGCGAAGTGTATACGCGCTTACTCGACACGGTTCAGTTGGAAGGCGACTTGTGAAGTCGATTTTGGGAACGTACGATTTTTGGGAGTGTCTCATTCTCGAAAGAAAAGAAAAGAAAGGAAAAGGAGAGGAGGAAAAAATGCAATACCTCGGTATTATTGAACATATGTGCTAACCGAGGATGCATTTTACGAAATACAAAAAATAAATAATGTGCTCGAGCGAGGTCCGAAAGACCCGTCAGCCGCATCCACTGAACAAAACTATGACGAATATTGCGATATTCGAACGATATACATATATATATATTATTATTTCGTATCGTCGATCGGTGTCTCTAAGAGAACCGACGACGACTAAAAACACGTTGAGCAAACTACTCTTATAAGAGTTGATGATGATGGTGAAAAAGAGGAGGAGGAGAGAGAGAGAGAGAGAGAGAGACGACTCATGGTACGGTTCCCTGGTTGATCCTGCCAGTAGTCATATGCTTGTCTCAAAGATTAAGCCATGCATGTCTCAGTACATACCGAACTAAGGTGAAACCGCGAATGGCTCATTAAATCAGTTATGGTTTCTTAGATTGTACACGAAATTACTTGGATAACTGTGGTAATTCTAGAGCTAATACATGCAAATCAGAATTCCGACCAGAGATGGGAGGAATGCTTTTATTAGATCAAAACCAATCGGTGGCGTGCGGTTCGCCCGTGCGTCCATCGTTTGCTTTGGTGACTCTGAATAACCCACAGCTGATCGCACGGTCATTTAGTACCGGCGACGAATCTTTCAAATGTCTGCCTTATCAACTGTCGATGGTAGGTTCCGCGCCTACCATGGTTGTAACGGGTAACGGGGAATCAGGGTTCGATTCCGGAGAGGGAGCCTGAGAAACAGCTACCACATCCAAGGAAGGCAGCAGGCGCGCAAATTACCCACTCCCGGCACGGGGAGGTAGTGACGAAAAATAACGATACGGGACTCATCCGAGGCCCCGTAATCGGAATGAGTACACTTTAAATCCTTTAACGAGGATCAATTGGAGGGCAAGTCTGGTGCCAGCAGCCGCGGTAATTCCAGCTCCAATAGCGTATATTAAAGTTGTTGCGGTTAAAAAGCTCGTAGTTGAATCTGTGTGTCACAGTGTCGGTTCACCGCTCGCGGTGTCTAACTGGCATTATGTGATACGTCCTACCGGTGGGCTTAGCTCCTCACGGGGCGGTCCAACAGACATCCCATCGCGGTGCTCTTCACTGAGTGTCGAGGTGGGCCGGTACGTTTACTTTGAATAAATTAGAGTGCTTAAAGCAGGCTATTTTCGCCTGAATACTATGTGCATGGAATAATGGAATAGGACCTCGGTTCTATTTTGTTGGTTTCCGGAACCCCGAGGTAATGATTAATAGGGACAGATGGGGGCATTCGTATTGCGACGTTAGAGGTGAAATTCTTGGATCGTCGCAAGACGGACTAAAGCGAAAGCATTTGCCAAAAATGTTTTCATTAATCAAGAACGAAAGTTAGAGGTTCGAAGGCGATCAGATACCGCCCTAGTTCTAACCATAAACGATGCCAACCAGCGATCCGCCGATGTTCCTCCGATGACTCGGCGGGCAGCTTCCGGGAAACCAAAGTTTTTGGGTTCCGGGGGAAGTATGGTTGCAAAGCTGAAACTTAAAGGAATTGACGGAAGGGCACCACCAGGAGTGGAGCCTGCGGCTTAATTTGACTCAACACGGGAAACCTCACCAGGCCCAGACACCGGAAGGATTGACAGATTGAGAGCTCTTTCTTGATTCGGTGGGTGGTGGTGCATGGCCGTTCTTAGTTGGTGGAGCGATTTGTCTGGTTAATTCCGATAACGAACGAGACTCTAGCCTGTTAAATAGACGTAAATTATGGTATCTCGAAGGCCCCCGGCTTCGGTCGGTGGGTTTTTACTACCAACGTACAAACAAATCTTCTTAGAGGGACAGGCG
>CAXAJV010000886.1:0-5000 GCA_963969225.1 Xylocopa violacea
CCCGCATGGAAAGAAAGAAAGAAAGAAAGAAAGAAAGAAAGAAAGGAGGAAAGAAAGAAAGAAAGAGAGAAGGAAGGAAAAGTAGTAGTAGAGCGAGAGGAAAGTGTGTGGCTCTCGCGCGCGAGCGCGAGAAGCGTCACGCCGCTGGCACTCGGCACAAAGCCGAGTGTCGGCGGCTTTTTTTATGACTCGGGCGAAAGCAATACGCCGCTGGCACTTAGAAAAAAAAAAAAAAAAAAATATTCGGCGCGCCCGCAGCCGCGATACTACTAGATGGGGCAAGGCCTTCCGCGATCGGGAGAGGCACGTACGCCGCTGGCACTTGGCAGTATGCCGAGTGTCGGCGGCTTTTTTTATGCCCCGGGCGAAAGCAATACGCCGCTGGCACTTAGAAAATAGGCGGTTCGTCGGGGTATGAGAAACCGACACGACCGGGAAACCAGTACGACGATGCTGGCACTTGGAGCACAAGTGCTAAAGCGTTGGCGGCCGCCTGCCGGCGGCCGCGATCATTTCTAGCCTAACCTAGACTCGACAGCAGAACGTGCACTTGCGAACACGTGAAATTATAAAATATTCCCGCCGAGAGGTCGGAACCGACACGACCGGGGACTTAGAAAATATTCCCGCTGTGAGGTCGGGACCGACACGACCGGGGACTTAGAAAATATTCGCGCCGAGCGGTCGGAACCGACACGACTGGGAATTTAGAAAATATTCGCACCGAGCGACCAGGTTGCATTAGGTTAGGTTATATTATGTTATATACATAATATTCGCACCGAGAAGTAGGAGTAGACACGCCCGGCTTTCTGTAAAATAATACCACCGAGAGGTTAGGTTGGGTTAGGTTAGGTTATATTACGTTCTACATATATAATGTTCGCACCGAGAAGTACGGACCGGCACGACCGGGAACTTGGAAATTGTTCGCACCGCGCGGGCGGAAGCGACACGACCGGGAACTTAGAAAATATTCGCGCCGAGCGGTCGGGACCGACACGACCGGGGACTTAGAAAATATTCGCGCCGAGCGGTCGGGACCGACACGACCGGGGACTTAGAAAATATTCGCGCCGAGCGGTCGGGACCGACACGACCGGGGACTTTGAAAATATTCGCGCCGAGCGGTCGGGACCGACACGACCGGGGACTTTGAAAATATTCGCGCCGAGAGGTCGGAAGCGACACGGCGGGGAACTTTGAAAATATTCGCACCGTGCGATCAGGTTGTATTAGGTTAGGTTATATTATGTTATATATATATATATATATATATATATATAATATTCGCACCAAGAGGTCGGGACCGATACGTTCAGAAACGTAAAAAATATCCTCACCGAAATGTAGGAAGCGATGCGTCCGGAGATTTGAAAAATATTCCTACCGAGAGGTCGGAAGCGACATGACCGTGAAATTGTAAAATATTCCCACCGAGAGGTCGGAAGCGACATGACCGTGAAATTGTAAAATATTCCCACCGAGAGGTCGGAAGCGACATGACCGGGAACTTAGAAAATATTCGCGCCGAGCGGTCGGAAGCGACACGGCGGGGAACTTAGAAAATATTCGCGCCGAGCGGTCGGAAGCGACACGACCGGGGACTTTGAAAATATTCGCGCCGAGAGGTCGGAAGCGACACGGCCGGGGACTTTGAAAATATTCGCGCCGAGAGGTCGGAAGCGACACGGCGGGGAACTTTGAAAATATTCGCACCGTGCGATCAGGTTGTATTAGGTTAGGTTATATTATGTTATATATATATATATATATATATATATATATATATATATAATATTCGCACCAAGAGGTCGGGACCGATACGTTCAGAAACGTAAAAAATATCCTCACCGAAATGTAGGAAGCGATGCGTCCGGAGATTTGAAAAATATTCCTACCGAGAGGTCGGAAGCGACATGACCGTGAAATTGTAAAATATTCCCACCGAGAGGTCGGAAGCGACATGACCGTGAAATTGTAAAATATTCCCACCGAGAGGTCGGAAGCGACATGACCGTGAAATTGTAAAATATTCCCACCGAGAGGTCGGAAGCGACATGACCGGGAACTTAGAAAATATTCGCGCCGAGCGGTCGGAAGCGACACGACGGGGAACTTAGAAAATATTCGCGCCGAGCGGTCGGAAGCGACACGACGGGGAACTTAGAAAATATTCGCAACGAGAGGTCGGAAGCGACACGATCGGCGGTTTTTCGCTATTTTCTCGTAAATTAAACCGTTGACCTAACAATTTTTTTGCAGAAACCTTATTGAAAGCTATTGATTGAATTTATTAGCGCATTGTTTAGTCGAATTTATAATTTTTAGTCTCCCGAAACCGACACGACTGGCGGTTTTTGTCAATTTATCGGTAATTTTTTTATATAAACGCTTGGTTTTTTTTTCGTAATATCGATTAATTTGATTGTAGAATTCATTTGTACGTGTCAGATTTTCGATTTTTCGTGTTTTTCGTTGACTTCGTATTTTATAACTGCGTTTTTTCAATGTTAAAATCGATTAAAATTCGTTATATTCTAGAAATATGTTTTTCCGTATATATTCATTATGTTTAAACAATTTCCGTTCATAAAAGTTCAACGTTAATAGCACTTTATACTTGCGCCTCCGCGCGACTAAGTTACAGCAGCCTTTCCGGACGGTCGGTCGCCGCTGGAGTTTACCACCGTAAGCGCCCGTGCGTTAGCCCGGCCGGCGCCGACCGCCCGGCCGGCCGTTCCGTATCTATAAGGAGACAGGTCGGTTCGAGCCGGCCGGGCGGAGTAGCGTCGGGCGCGTGGCTATTCTATGACTTCGGTTGAGAAGCAGTCCACCGCTCCTCGAGAATACGTTCTCGACTGCTCTGTCCCGTGTCGGTTGTCGAATTTTCTCCACACTGCATTGCCACGGGTCGGTGTCTTTGACCGAATGGCCCATATGTGGCGAGCGTCCAACGGTGACGTTGGTGACCATTTATCCGAGTTTTACTCGGTTAAATTGTACCTTCCTTGCATCGATTCTAAATCTTTACGCTCCGAGCTCTCGGAACGGACTCTAGAGATACATATTGAATTTTTGGACGTACCAGATGTGTGTACGAAATGTCCATAATATGCTATACGCATGAAAGGTGTATATGGAGATAGATATACACCGATGATATACCAAACAAGTTCCTCAACAAAAAAAAATAAAAATGAGCATCCACTGAGTTGAGGAACGAAACAAAAAATAAAAAATAAGCATCCACTGAAGAAGGCAAAAGAATAAATGGTATATGTCATTTCGACACGATCTGTTACGAAACAGAGGAGTCTCTCGACGAACTTCCAAAAGGTGTCCCGTGTCGAATGCCCAGCGCGCACTTGGTACGCGCCAGCTCGCCTGAGGAGGGCGAGATACAAAAATATACTTCAGCGTGACACAATTGTACGCGCTTGCTCGTCTATGCCGAACAGCACGCTTCTCTGTACGCGCTATCATAATGCCCAGCGTGTGAGAGCGTGTGTAGTATCTCTGTTATAGTCAAATGGAGTGCCAAGAGGTACTACGCGTTCGCGCATTAGACGATAAAAGGTATTCTTTATATACATATTGAACAATACAGCGTGACACGATTATAACCGCTTGCCATCGTCGTTGCCCAGCATGTTCTCGCAAGAGATGTTCGTGCTATAGACGATGGAGAAAAAAGGTGTACGATAAATCAGCGTGACGCAATTGTACGCGCTTCCTCGCCTTGATGACCAGCATGTTCTCTGTACGCGCTATCTTAATGCCCAGCGTGAAAGAGATGTCCGTGCTTTCGGCGATATTTGCCCAGCGTGAAAATTGCATACGCGCTTGCATCGTCGATGCCCAGCATGTTCTCTGTACGCGCTATCTTAATGCCCAGCGTGAAAGAGATGTCCGTGCTATAGACGATAAAAGGTGCCGTACACCGATATAACAAGCGGTGACAAATCGTATACGCGCTTGCATCGTCGATGCCCAGCATGTTCTCGCAAGAGATGTCCGTGCTATAGACGATTAAAGGTGACAATATGTATTCAATAAATGACAAAAATGTGCCCAAAAATATATAACCAGCGTGAAAATTGTATACGCGCTTGCTCGTCGATACCCGACAAGTCCTCGCAAGGGGATATGTCCGTGGTAAAGACGATGTATATTTTCAGCGCGAAGTGTATACGCGCTTACTCGACACGGTTCAGTTGGAAGGCGACTTGTGAAGTCGATTTTGGGAACGTACGATTTTTGGGAGTGTCTCATTCTCGAAAGAAAAGAAAAGAAAGGAAAAGGAGAGGAGGAAAAAATGCAATACCTCGGTATTATTGAACATATGTGCTAACCGAGGATGCATTTTACGAAATACAAAAAATAAATAATGTGCTCGAGCGAGGTCCGAAAGACCCGTCAGCCGCATCCACTGAACAAAACTATGACGAATATTGCGATATTCGAACGATATACATATATATATATTATTATTTCGTATCGTCGATCGGTGTCTCTAAGAGAACCGACGACGACTAAAAACACGTTGAGCAAACTACTCTTATAAGAGTTGATGATGATGGTGAAAAAGAGGAGGAGGAGAGAGAGAGAGAGACGACTCATGGTACGGTTCCCTGGTTGATCCTGCCAGTAGTCATATGCTTGTCTCAAAGATTAAGCCATGCATGTCTCAGTACATACCGAACTAAGGTGAAACCGCGAATGGCTCATTAAATCAGTTATGGTTTCTTAGATTGTACACGAAATTACTTGGATAACTGTGGTAATTCTAGAGCTAATACATGCAAATCAGAATTCCGACCAGAGATGGGAGGAATGCTTTTATTAGATCAAAACCAATCGGTGGCGTGCGGTTCGCCCGTGCGTCCATCGTTTGCTTTGGTGACTCTGAATAACCCACAGCTGATCGCACGGTCATTTAGTACCGGCGACGAATCTTTCAAATGTCTGCCTTATCAACTGTCGATGGTAGGTTCCGC
>CAXAJV010000886.1:7500-12500 GCA_963969225.1 Xylocopa violacea
CGTCGACCACGAATTTGAAGGATCGAGACGAGCGCGCGCGCGCGCGCGCCTCCTGTAAAAACAGTCGATCGTCGTACCGTTCCGTTCGGAGGGGACGATTCGTCGCCGCCAAGCCCCGTTGTCGAGAGTCTGGGTAAACCCCTGCCGTTGCGAGATCGAACAATTTTATGCTCGCTTCGCGTTGCCGGGCTAAACAGACCGCCTCGAGGGTGTACGGCGACGAGTCCCAACGAATCTTTACCCGAACGACGAACAACGATCGTCGTCGACCTCGAATTCTCGCAGGGTCGTGCCACCGCGACCGCTCTCTACGATCAGGTCGATCGTACCGTACCGTTTCGTTCGGAGGGGACGATTCGTCGCCGCCAAGCCTCGTTGTCGAGAGTCTGTGAAAACCCGTGCCGTTGCGAGCTCGAACAACTTTATGCTCGCTTCGTGTTGTCGGGTGAAACGGACCGCCTCGAGGCTGTGTACGACGGCGAGTCCCAACGAATCTTTACCCGAACGACGAACGTGTGTACCGTCGTCGACCTCGAATTCGTAGGATCGCGTCGCCCGCTCTTTTATACCAGTCGATCGTACCGTACCGTTTCGTTCGGAGGGGACGATTCGTCGCCGCCAAGCCTCGTTGTCGAGAGTCTGTGAAAACCCGTGCCGTTGCGAGATCGAACAATTTTATGCTCGCTTCGTGTCGCAGGTTAAATTGGACCGCTTCGAGGCTGCGCGCGCGGCGAGTCCCAACGAATCTTCACCCGAACGATGAACGTGTTGTACCGTCGTCGACCTCGAATTCGCAGGATCGTGTGTCGCCCGCTCTTTTATACCAGTCGATCGTACCGTACCGTTTCGTTCGGAGGGGACGATTCGTCGCCGCCAAGCCTCGTTGTCGAGAGTCTGTGAAAACCCGTGCCGTTGCGAGATCGAACAATTTTATGCTCGCTTCGTGTCGCAGGTTAAATTGGACCGCTTCGAGGCTGCGCGCGCGGCGAGTCCCAACGAATCTTCACCCGAACGATGAACGTGTACCGTCGTCGATCTCGAATTCGCAGGATCGTGTGTCGCCCGCTCTTTTATACCAGTCGATCGTACCGTACCGTTTCGTTCGGAGGGGACGATTCGTCGCCGCCAAGCCTCGTTGTTGAGTGTCTGAAAACCCGTTGCCGTTGCGAGATCGAACAATTTTATGCTCGCTTCGTGTCGCAGGTTAAATTGGACCGCTCAGAGGCTGCGCGTGCGGCGAGTCCCAACGAATCATTCACCCGAACGGACGCGCCGTCGTCGACTTCGATTTCTTTTAAGAGCGTGTGTCGCGCGTATCCTGTTTTAGTCGATCGTACCGTTCCGTTCGGAGGGGACGATTCGTCGCCGCCAAGCCTCGCTCTCATAGAGTCTATGAAAACCCGTTGCCGTTGCGAGATCGAACCATTTTATGCTCGCTTCGTGTCGCAGGTTAAATTGGACCGCTCAGAGGCTGCGCGTGCGGCGAGTCCCAACGAATCTTCACCCGAACGGACGCGCCGTCGTCGACTTCGAATTCCTTTAAGAGCGTGTGTCGCGCGTATCCTGTTTTAGTCGATCGTACCGTTCCGTTCGGAGGGGACGATTCGTCGCCGCCAAGCCTCGTTGTCGAGAGTCTGTGAAAACCCGTGCCGTTGCGAGATCGAACAATATTATGCTCGCTTCGCGTTGTCGGGTGAAACAGACCGCCTCGAGGCTGTGTACGACGGCGAGTCCCAACGAATCTTTACCCGAACGACGATCGTCGTCGACTTCGAATTCGTTAAGAGCGTGGTGTCGCGCCGCGTACCCTGGTTGTGTTAATGTCGATCGTACCGTTCCGTTCGGAGGGGACGATTCGTCGGGCCAAGCCTCGTTGGCGATTAGGGTCTGTATAATGAACCCGCCGTTGCGAGATCGAATCTCATTTATTATGCTCGCTTCGTGTTGTCGGGTAAATAAAATTATACAGACCGCGCTCGAGGTGTTGGTGTTGTTAACCGACGAGTCCTAACGAATTTTTCTTACCCGAACGGTAAGTTATGTCGTCGACTTTGCATATTCGACAGGTCGAGTGTGTACCATTATTTTGCGTCTCTGCGTGAAAGCAATACGCCGCTGGTACTTGTTCGTTTTCCCGTTTCACAATTGTGCTGCAAGCTCAGAGGGGACTTTCTTTTTGCCATAGCCTCGTTGTCGAGAGTCTGAGAACCCGGCCGTTGCGAGATCGAATAATTTATACTCGCTTCGTGTTGCCGGGGAAAAACGGTAGACCGCTCGAGGCTTTGGCGGCCGAGTCCCAACGAATTTTTTTTTTTTTTTATCACCTGAGCTCTGAAGCACAGATCGTGCAGTGGATCGTGGAATTTGAGGAACTTGTACCACGCACCTGTGTTCGGGTTTTGATCGTGTCGTTCGTTCAGAGGGGACCGCTTCGCCGAGCGAAGCCTCGTTGTCGCGAGTCTGGAAACACACCCGCCGTTGCGAGATCGAATAATTTTTTATGCTCGCTTCGTGTTGTCGGGTGGGTAAAATTATAGACCGCTTCGAGGTTTCACGGCGAGTCCCATCGATATTTTACGACTTACCTGTACGAACGTCGTCAACTTCTCGAAAGCAATACGCCGCTGGGTGTTGGATATCTTTCTTTTTTTTTTTTTTTGTATTCACTTCCACGTGCCATTCGTTCAGAGGGGACGACGATATATTCGCGTTTGCGTATTCTTCCTCGTTGTCGAGAGTCCCTTAATAAACCCGCCGTTGCGAGATCGAATTTTACAAGCTCGCTTCGTGTTGTCGGGAGGAAGGGGGGACCGCCTCGAGGGTCTGCGCGATACGCGCGAAGAAGAGTCCTAACGAATTTTCGAAAAATTTTATCTACCTGGACGCGTGGCACACTGGCGTGAATCCGAAAGGATGTATCCTAAACACCCTGAAACAGGCGTGTCCGTTTCATCCGTAGGACGGTATCGTGTCGCCGAGAATTCGGGCGACGCCCGCGTCTCCTTCGCCGGAGACGTTTGGGTCTCGACTTGTTCGAAACTTAGTACGAAGAGACTTAACAATTAATAAAAAATATACATATACGATTACCCTGAACGGTGGATCACTTGGCTCGTGGGTCGATGAAGAACGCAGCTAATTGCGCGTCAACGTGTGAACTGCAGGACACATGAACATCGACATTTCGAACGCACATTGCGGTCCACGGATACAATTCCTGGACCACGCCTAGCTGAGGGTCGTTCACGTAACCAGAATACTGCTTGCGTTGCGTTTCGTCGAATCTTTTCTCTCCGGTGCTCGAATCTGCCCGCCGTCGTTCATTCGAATTCCATTTACGAACGTTTCTGAGTTCGGGCGCACCGAAAGGGAAAAAGAGGAGCGATACGCGACGTACGAGCGATCGTTGGACGTTCGTCCGAGTCGTCTGTGGCCGTGCCCCGAGACTATATGCGACTGGTGTAACGTGTGCGCGCGTGCGGCGTGCGTTAAACGGGTTCACGGAAATCGACGGTGTCGATCACGGACTCGCGCGAGTTCTTCGTGGCGTCGTGAGTCGTTCGTTTAACCGGACGACCGCCCACGGGGAACCGCTTCGTGTTTCGACTGCCGATTTTGTTCCGTATTCCAAATTCGCACACCCGCCACACACCATGACCACTCTTCGCGCGTCTCTTTAACGCACGATTGATATGCCGCGCGCTCGACGTCGTTTAAAATGAATTTTTCTTTTGCCGCAAGACTGAGAGAATCGAATTGTTGGGAACTCGGTCGAGAGAGAGAAGAGAATATGCAAGAAAGAGAGAGCGAGCGACATCGTCGTAACGTGAGGGACGATGATGCGCATCCGATCGTTCGAAGTTCGCACAGCCCCAGGGTGTTGTTGCGTTCAATCATCAGAATAACCCGTTCTCTCTCTGCTCTCTCCGCGCGTTGTGCGCGTATACCATGTTTTGTGTAAGGAAGAAATTGAGCGGACCGTCACTCGAATACATACAATGTATATAGGCCGTCGTTGCCGAAGTCGATCTCGAATTTTATTTCCATATGCCGTCGATTGTCGGGGACCACAGACAAACGCGCGCACGGGGACGCATTTCCTCTTCGAACGCTGATGATCTTGGGATGTTCGAATCTGACCCCAGCCACGTTCGTCGAGACTCGAATTTACCGTGCGTCCTCGGTGTGCTGCCTCTGTCTGTCAGCCCGGTGTCGATCGGAACATTTGGTATATATATATATATGGTCGATTGTAACGTTTCTGGCCTGTGACGCGCGTCCGCAGATTCCGAAGCACAGAACTCGAATCGGTAACGCCACGCGCAACGAGGAGAGTCGTTTAGAGAAGTAGATACGGGAAGAGATTGTGCCCACCCCATTGGCGAGGCTCGAAGTTATACTTCGACGAGGTGCTGCTCGGTGCCACAAGTTGTTGGTCACCCCATGTCTTCGTTGTCGAGACGGGACCGCGCGATCAAAAAGCCGGTCATCCAGTCCCCGGAAAGCGCAGCTTGGTTATGTAATTCCACGCGTGCGTTCCTTTTTTTTTTTATTTCCCGTTCCACGCAGCAGAGAGATTCGCGTGGGCGCGCTCCAACTCGGCCTATCCGTCGTTCCGACGGATCAGGGTGATAAATCGGGGAAAAGGAGCCGCTCCGTTTCGATCTCTGCGTGTTACGCGCGGAAGGTGGAACCGCTGGAATTATTTATAATCGTTCATAGCTACGATAAGAGAGGACGGATGTTAAAAATCGCCGGCAACTTGGTTGTCCAGCGAGGGTCTCGTATGCATTACGAATCCGAGAACCGACACGAATGACATTGGCGCGGTGCGCAAAACGCTTCGCCGAGAAGAACGGCGGAGTTTTGTGGTAATCGAGCGGTAAATGAAAGGATCGCTGCGTCGGAGACGACGAAAGTTCTTTTCGTCGTCTGCCGTCCCCGTGCGTCGAAGCTCCGTAATCATCTCTCTTGTATGTTGTCGAATTTTTTTTTTTTCC
>CAXAJV010000886.1:15000-17500 GCA_963969225.1 Xylocopa violacea
GGATCCGTAACTTCGGAATAAGGATTGGCTCTGAGGAGCGGGGCGTGTCGGGCTTGGTCGGGAAGTGGGTTTGGCTGACGTGCCGGGCCTGGGCGAGCTGAACGGGCCGCTGCTTCGTGCATGCGTAACCCGGAATCCGAGCTCGGTCCCGTGCCTTGGCCTCCCACGGATCTTCCTTGCTGCGAGGCTTCAGAGGCGGTTCGCCGTATCTTGTCGTCCTCTTCGGCCGCCATTCAACGCTCGGCTCAGAACTGGCACGGACTAGGGGAATCCGACTGTCTAATTAAAACAAAGCATTGCGATGGCCCCCAAGGGTGTTGACGCAATGTGATTTCTGCCCAGTGCTCTGAATGTCAACGTGAAGAAATTCAAAAAAGCGCGGGTAAACGGCGGGAGTAACTATGACTCTCTTAAGGGTCCCCGTGACCCCATTGACGCCTGCCCTCCGGCTCTGCCGTCTGATTCTTACGAATCAGGCGTTGCCCAGCTCCCACCTCGTGGAGGTGCGGAGGGCTGTGGGAGCCACCTTTCAGCGAATGGCGCCAGTGGGGTTGCGGAGATCCTTCTGAGAGTCATGGTTACAAGGGTCGGTGATGCGCAATACAGACCTTTTATTAGGTCCTTCAGCCTCTCCCGACCAAGTCGCGCTACCTACCTCCTCGAGGTTCCCGCTGGCAACATGGTCATCACTGATGATGGCCATGGCAGAACGGAGCGCGGCGACTATGACGACATGGCACACTCAGGTCTACGATGGAAATACGTTATGGATCAGTCAGCACAGATACCAGTTAAATATTTGTATATTCAATTATGGACAGAAATCGAAATAAGGAAGCCTCGGATGCTGGTGGCCACGTCGCCCGTCCACCAGTAATAGTGAGGGGCGACAAAAATGACGACATTGCACTCATAGTTGAGGTGCCTGTGCCGCACAGTTTTCGATGTCCGCTGTGTTCAATGGGAAACAGCAATATCGGTTTCCTATGTCTTAAAGACTTCCGTAAACATCTGGAAGAGAGCCATGCTGGTTGTCAACAGCAATGGGTATGTGGAGTGTGCCATGCATCCTTCTCAAAATGCCATGCAGTCCTCTGCCATAGACCTAAATGCAGGGGACCACCGCAGCCAAAAGTGGCTCTCGAGCACGCATGCGATGCCTGTGGAGCAAGCTTTGAATCAAAGCGAGGACTGAGCACCCATGAACGAAAAGCGCACCCGGACATCCGCAATGAGAAGCGTAAAGACCAGGCAACTCGCCGTGATGTAGACCATTCAGCAAAGCTAACGGTGTGGACTCTAGATGAGATTCAGGCACTAAAGGAATATCTTCCGCTAGTCGAAGGATGCAAGCAACCCAATAGGGAGTTGTGCAAGTATATTCCTGGGAAAACGCCGAAACAAATAGGTGAAAAACGGAGGCAGCTATTTGGATCAAGATCACGCACACAAATCCTGGAAACAAACATAAACGATCCAGACCAAGCAGTTGTTCATGAAAGTGTCCAACTGTTTTCAGAACCTGGATCACCGGATCAGGAACAACAACAATATCCTGATGAAGACGATATTACCACCTGGAAAAGAATGCTCACCGATTCTGTGATTGTCTCCATGGACGAACAACATGATGGAGGGCTGGCTCCTGCGCGGTGTTGTCTTCGCGATATATGCATGAAAGCTCTGGAACACCCAGATCAATGCCAGAGTAATGTTGACGAGTTCCTTGATAACTGTCTCGTGCCTTCGTTATGGAAACCAGCTTGTCCAAAGAAAAATATGCTAGCGACGAAGAAAGGAAGCAACAGAGGAAGGAACATAGGAATGCGTGCTAAAAGAAAACAAACACTATATGCGAGATGTCAGGAACTGTATGCAAACAGCCCTAGGACCCTGGCAGAAATGATTGTGAATAACGAAATGTCTCGAGTTAGACCTAAGGCTCCCCTGCCAGATAAAAGCAAAACCCAATTGCTCTACGAACAGCTATGGGGCACTGAAGGGCCTTGCCCTCCTGTTAAATATAAGCGCTCTCACAAGCGGCTTTGTGAAACCTTTCCTCCGATAACACCTGCGGAGGTAAAAAGAAGGATAACAGGCATAAAGAAAGGTACAGCAGCGGGACTGGACGAGATAACAAAGCCATGTGTTATGGGTAGTGAAGTCGCAGACATACTGGCAGGGTTCTATAATTTACTACTGGCTACATCGATCTTCCCTACCTGCTGGAAGAAAAATAGAACGACACTTATACCTAAGGGTGAAAATGAGCTAGAAGACGCAAAGAATTGGAGACCTATTACCATAAGCTCTCTTCTCTGCCGCATTTTTATGGGCGTACTCGACAAACGACTAAGATCTATGGTGGGCTTTTCCGTAAGGCAAAAAGGATTCGTTACTGAAAACGGATGTGCGTACAATACCCTCCTCCTAAATGAGGCCATTCAAAGATCCAAAGAAGGGAAAGGAGGTGTCTTTATTATTCTTGATATAGCGAAGG
>CAXAJV010000886.1:22500-25000 GCA_963969225.1 Xylocopa violacea
GTAAAAAATATCCTCACCGAAATGTAGGAAGCGATGCGTCCGGAGATTTGAAAAATATTCCTACCGAGAGGTCGGAAGCGACATGACCGTGAAATTGTAAAATATTCCCACCGAGAGGTCGGAAGCGACATGACCGTGAAATTGTAAAATATTCCCACCGAGAGGTCGGAAGCGACATGACCGTGAAATTGTAAAATATTCCCACCGAGAGGTCGGAAGCGACATGACCGGGAACTTAGAAAATATTCGCGCCGAGCGGTCGGAAGCGACACGACGGGGAACTTAGAAAATATTCGCGCCGAGCGGTCGGAAGCGACACGACGGGGAACTTAGAAAATATTCGCAACGAGAGGTCGGAAGCGACACGATCGGCGGTTTTTCGCTATTTTCTCGTAAATTAAACCGTTGACCTAACAATTTTTTTGCAGAAACCTTATTGAAAGCTATTGATTGAATTTATTAGCGCATTGTTTAGTCGAATTTATAATTTTTAGTCTCCCGAAACCGACACGACTGGCGGTTTTTGTCAATTTATCGGTAATTTTTTTATATAAACGCTTGGTTTTTTTTTCGTAATATCGATTAATTTGATTGTAGAATTCATTTGTACGTGTCAGATTTTCGATTTTTCGTGTTTTTCGTTGACTTCGTATTTTATAACTGCGTTTTTTCAATGTTAAAATCGATTAAAATTCGTTATATTCTAGAAATATGTTTTTCCGTATATATTCATTATGTTTAAACAATTTCCGTTCATAAAAGTTCAACGTTAATAGCACTTTATACTTGCGCCTCCGCGCGACTAAGTTACAGCAGCCTTTCCGGACGGTCGGTCGCCGCTGGAGTTTACCACCGTAAGCGCCCGTGCGTTAGCCCGGCCGGCGCCGACCGCCCGGCCGGCCGTTCCGTATCTATAAGGAGACAGGTCGGTTCGAGCCGGCCGGGCGGAGTAGCGTCGGGCGCGTGGCTATTCTATGACTTCGGTTGAGAAGCAGTCCACCGCTCCTCGAGAATACGTTCTCGACTGCTCTGTCCCGTGTCGGTTGTCGAATTTTCTCCACACTGCATTGCCACGGGTCGGTGTCTTTGACCGAATGGCCCATATGTGGCGAGCGTCCAACGGTGACGTTGGTGACCATTTATCCGAGTTTTACTCGGTTAAATTGTACCTTCCTTGCATCGATTCTAAATCTTTACGCTCCGAGCTCTCGGAACGGACTCTAGAGATACATATTGAATTTTTGGACGTACCAGATGTGTGTACGAAATGTCCATAATATGCTATACGCATGAAAGGTGTATATGGAGATAGATATACACCGATGATATACCAAACAAGTTCCTCAACAAAAAAAAATAAAAATGAGCATCCACTGAGTTGAGGAACGAAACAAAAAATAAAAAATAAGCATCCACTGAAGAAGGCAAAAGAATAAATGGTATATGTCATTTCGACACGATCTGTTACGAAACAGAGGAGTCTCTCGACGAACTTCCAAAAGGTGTCCCGTGTCGAATGCCCAGCGCGCACTTGGTACGCGCCAGCTCGCCTGAGGAGGGCGAGATACAAAAATATACTTCAGCGTGACACAATTGTACGCGCTTGCTCGTCTATGCCGAACAGCACGCTTCTCTGTACGCGCTATCATAATGCCCAGCGTGTGAGAGCGTGTGTAGTATCTCTGTTATAGTCAAATGGAGTGCCAAGAGGTACTACGCGTTCGCGCATTAGACGATAAAAGGTATTCTTTATATACATATTGAACAATACAGCGTGACACGATTATAACCGCTTGCCATCGTCGTTGCCCAGCATGTTCTCGCAAGAGATGTTCGTGCTATAGACGATGGAGAAAAAAGGTGTACGATAAATCAGCGTGACGCAATTGTACGCGCTTCCTCGCCTTGATGACCAGCATGTTCTCTGTACGCGCTATCTTAATGCCCAGCGTGAAAGAGATGTCCGTGCTTTCGGCGATATTTGCCCAGCGTGAAAATTGCATACGCGCTTGCATCGTCGATGCCCAGCATGTTCTCTGTACGCGCTATCTTAATGCCCAGCGTGAAAGAGATGTCCGTGCTATAGACGATAAAAGGTGCCGTACACCGATATAACAAGCGGTGACAAATCGTATACGCGCTTGCATCGTCGATGCCCAGCATGTTCTCGCAAGAGATGTCCGTGCTATAGACGATTAAAGGTGACAATATGTATTCAATAAATGACAAAAATGTGCCCAAAAATATATAACCAGCGTGAAAATTGTATACGCGCTTGCTCGTCGATACCCGACAAGTCCTCGCAAGGGGATATGTCCGTGGTAAAGACGATGTATATTTTCAGCGCGAAGTGTATACGCGCTTACTCGACACGGTTCAGTTGGAAGGCGACTTGTGAAGTCGATTTTGGGAACGTACGATTTTTGGGAGTGTCTCATTCTCGAAAGAAAAGAAAAGAAAGGAAAAGGAGAGGAGGAAAAAATGCAATACCTCGGTATTA
>CAXAJV010000886.1:30000-34508 GCA_963969225.1 Xylocopa violacea
CCGTTCGGAGGGGACGATTCGTCGGGCCAAGCCTCGTTGGCGATTAGGGTCTGTATAATGAACCCGCCGTTGCGAGATCGAATCTCATTTATTATGCTCGCTTCGTGTTGTCGGGTAAATAAAATTATACAGACCGCGCTCGAGGTGTTGGTGTTGTTAACCGACGAGTCCTAACGAATTTTTCTTACCCGAACGGTAAGTTATGTCGTCGACTTTGCATATTCGACAGGTCGAGTGTGTACCATTATTTTGCGTCTCTGCGTGAAAGCAATACGCCGCTGGTACTTGTTCGTTTTCCCGTTTCACAATTGTGCTGCAAGCTCAGAGGGGACTTTCTTTTTGCCATAGCCTCGTTGTCGAGAGTCTGAGAACCCGGCCGTTGCGAGATCGAATAATTTATACTCGCTTCGTGTTGCCGGGGAAAAACGGTAGACCGCTCGAGGCTTTGGCGGCCGAGTCCCAACGAATTTTTTTTTTTTTTTATCACCTGAGCTCTGAAGCACAGATCGTGCAGTGGATCGTGGAATTTGAGGAACTTGTACCACGCACCTGTGTTCGGGTTTTGATCGTGTCGTTCGTTCAGAGGGGACCGCTTCGCCGAGCGAAGCCTCGTTGTCGCGAGTCTGGAAACACACCCGCCGTTGCGAGATCGAATAATTTTTTATGCTCGCTTCGTGTTGTCGGGTGGGTAAAATTATAGACCGCTTCGAGGTTTCACGGCGAGTCCCATCGATATTTTACGACTTACCTGTACGAACGTCGTCAACTTCTCGAAAGCAATACGCCGCTGGGTGTTGGATATCTTTCTTTTTTTTTTTTTTTGTATTCACTTCCACGTGCCATTCGTTCAGAGGGGACGACGATATATTCGCGTTTGCGTATTCTTCCTCGTTGTCGAGAGTCCCTTAATAAACCCGCCGTTGCGAGATCGAATTTTACAAGCTCGCTTCGTGTTGTCGGGAGGAAGGGGGGACCGCCTCGAGGGTCTGCGCGATACGCGCGAAGAAGAGTCCTAACGAATTTTCGAAAAATTTTATCTACCTGGACGCGTGGCACACTGGCGTGAATCCGAAAGGATGTATCCTAAACACCCTGAAACAGGCGTGTCCGTTTCATCCGTAGGACGGTATCGTGTCGCCGAGAATTCGGGCGACGCCCGCGTCTCCTTCGCCGGAGACGTTTGGGTCTCGACTTGTTCGAAACTTAGTACGAAGAGACTTAACAATTAATAAAAAATATACATATACGATTACCCTGAACGGTGGATCACTTGGCTCGTGGGTCGATGAAGAACGCAGCTAATTGCGCGTCAACGTGTGAACTGCAGGACACATGAACATCGACATTTCGAACGCACATTGCGGTCCACGGATACAATTCCTGGACCACGCCTAGCTGAGGGTCGTTCACGTAACCAGAATACTGCTTGCGTTGCGTTTCGTCGAATCTTTTCTCTCCGGTGCTCGAATCTGCCCGCCGTCGTTCATTCGAATTCCATTTACGAACGTTTCTGAGTTCGGGCGCACCGAAAGGGAAAAAGAGGAGCGATACGCGACGTACGAGCGATCGTTGGACGTTCGTCCGAGTCGTCTGTGGCCGTGCCCCGAGACTATATGCGACTGGTGTAACGTGTGCGCGCGTGCGGCGTGCGTTAAACGGGTTCACGGAAATCGACGGTGTCGATCACGGACTCGCGCGAGTTCTTCGTGGCGTCGTGAGTCGTTCGTTTAACCGGACGACCGCCCACGGGGAACCGCTTCGTGTTTCGACTGCCGATTTTGTTCCGTATTCCAAATTCGCACACCCGCCACACACCATGACCACTCTTCGCGCGTCTCTTTAACGCACGATTGATATGCCGCGCGCTCGACGTCGTTTAAAATGAATTTTTCTTTTGCCGCAAGACTGAGAGAATCGAATTGTTGGGAACTCGGTCGAGAGAGAGAAGAGAATATGCAAGAAAGAGAGAGCGAGCGACATCGTCGTAACGTGAGGGACGATGATGCGCATCCGATCGTTCGAAGTTCGCACAGCCCCAGGGTGTTGTTGCGTTCAATCATCAGAATAACCCGTTCTCTCTCTGCTCTCTCCGCGCGTTGTGCGCGTATACCATGTTTTGTGTAAGGAAGAAATTGAGCGGACCGTCACTCGAATACATACAATGTATATAGGCCGTCGTTGCCGAAGTCGATCTCGAATTTTATTTCCATATGCCGTCGATTGTCGGGGACCACAGACAAACGCGCGCACGGGGACGCATTTCCTCTTCGAACGCTGATGATCTTGGGATGTTCGAATCTGACCCCAGCCACGTTCGTCGAGACTCGAATTTACCGTGCGTCCTCGGTGTGCTGCCTCTGTCTGTCAGCCCGGTGTCGATCGGAACATTTGGTATATATATATATATGGTCGATTGTAACGTTTCTGGCCTGTGACGCGCGTCCGCAGATTCCGAAGCACAGAACTCGAATCGGTAACGCCACGCGCAACGAGGAGAGTCGTTTAGAGAAGTAGATACGGGAAGAGATTGTGCCCACCCCATTGGCGAGGCTCGAAGTTATACTTCGACGAGGTGCTGCTCGGTGCCACAAGTTGTTGGTCACCCCATGTCTTCGTTGTCGAGACGGGACCGCGCGATCAAAAAGCCGGTCATCCAGTCCCCGGAAAGCGCAGCTTGGTTATGTAATTCCACGCGTGCGTTCCTTTTTTTTTTTATTTCCCGTTCCACGCAGCAGAGAGATTCGCGTGGGCGCGCTCCAACTCGGCCTATCCGTCGTTCCGACGGATCAGGGTGATAAATCGGGGAAAAGGAGCCGCTCCGTTTCGATCTCTGCGTGTTACGCGCGGAAGGTGGAACCGCTGGAATTATTTATAATCGTTCATAGCTACGATAAGAGAGGACGGATGTTAAAAATCGCCGGCAACTTGGTTGTCCAGCGAGGGTCTCGTATGCATTACGAATCCGAGAACCGACACGAATGACATTGGCGCGGTGCGCAAAACGCTTCGCCGAGAAGAACGGCGGAGTTTTGTGGTAATCGAGCGGTAAATGAAAGGATCGCTGCGTCGGAGACGACGAAAGTTCTTTTCGTCGTCTGCCGTCCCCGTGCGTCGAAGCTCCGTAATCATCTCTCTTGTATGTTGTCGAATTTTTTTTTTTTCCCGTTTTCCCGAAAGAAAACGGGATTTATAATACCTTCTCTCTGACCAAATAGACGCGGGTTCCTTAACGTGTCTCGCAGTGCAAAAAAAAAAGCGGCTTCACGGCACGAACGAATTTCGTGTTTCACGTAGAGACGACCTCAGATTAGGTGAGATTACCCGCTGAATTTAAGCATATTACTAAGCGGAGGAAAAGAAACTAACCAGGATTTCCTTAGTAGCTGCGAGCGAACAGGAATGAGCCCAGCACTGAATCCCGCGGTTCCGCCGCTGGGAAATGTAGTGTTCGGGAGGATCCGTTTATCCCGAGACATCGAATCGCGTCCAAGTCCATCTTGAATGGGGCCATTTACCCACAGAGGGTGCCAGGCCCGTAGAGACCGGAACGCGTCTCGGGAGGATCTCTCCTTAGAGTCGGGTTGCTTGAGAGTGCAGCCCTAAGTGGGTGGTAAACTCCATCTAAGGCTAAATACGACCACGAGACCGATAGCGAACAAGTACCGTGAGGGAAAGTTGAAAAGAACTTTGAAGAGAGAGTTCAAGAGTACGTGAAACCGTTCAGGGGTAAACCTGAGAAACCCAAAAGATCGAATGGAGAGATTCATCGACGACGAGACTGGCTCCCGATGGTGCGCGATGCCCCGGTGGACCCTTGCGGTTCCACGGCGAGGGCACACCGCCATCGGCGAACGTTCCGGTGATGTAGTCGTGCACTTCTCCCCTAGTAGAACGTCGCGACCCGTTGCGCGTCGGTCTACGGCCCGAGTGGGAAGCCTGTGGCGTCGCAATCTTGCGCACGCGACAAACCCTCGGTCGCCCGGCCGGCTGCACGACGGTACTCGCACGGTATCGGGCCGCAACCAATCCATTCTCGAATGTATGTGCGTCTAGCCCGCCGCAAGCTCGGTCAGACTACCCGGTGGTACGGACTATGTGCCGGCGCCGGGCCTGGCCAGCTGTTAGCAGGCGGTGTCCTCGGACTGGCCAAGCTTCGAATTACCGGTCGGCGACGCTACTGCTTTGGGTACTCTCAGGACCCGTCTTGAAACACGGACCAAGGAGTCTAACATGTGCGCGAGTCATTGGGATGCATAAACCTAAAGGCGAAATGAAAGTGAAAGTCGGCCTTCGCGTCGACCAAGGGAGGATGGGCCGCGTACCCATGCGGCCCCGCACTCCCGGGGCGTCTCGCTCTCATTGCGAGAAGAGGCGCACCTAGAGCGTACACGTTGGGACCCGAAAGATGGTGAACTATGCCTGGTCAGGACGAAGTCAGGGGAAACCCTGATGGAGGTCCGTAGCGATTCTGACGTGCAAATCGATCGTCGGAACTGGGTATAGGGGCG
>CAXAJV010000887.1:0-60000 GCA_963969225.1 Xylocopa violacea
ACTTTTATATACATCAATAACGTAATTTAACCTAACCTAAACCAACGTATCATCTCGGCGGTAATATTTGACAACATTCCTGGCGAGTTGGCCTCTACGTCTCCGTGGGGCCTTCATATACATCAATAACGTAATATAACCTAACCTAACCCAACCTATCATCTCGGCGGTAATATTTGACAACATTCCTCGCGAGTTGGCCTCTACGTCTCCGTGGGGCCTTCATATACATCAATAACGTAATATAACCTAACCTAACCCAACCTATCATCTCGGCGGTAATGTTTGACAACATTCCTGGCGAGTTGGCCTCTACGCCTCCGTGGGACTTTTATATACATCAATAACGTAATTTAACCTAACCTAAACCAACGTAACATCTCGGCGGTAATATTTGACAACATTCCTGGCTTGTTGGCCTCTATGTTTCCGTGGGACCTTTATATACATCAATAACGTAATATAACCTAACCTAGCCCAACCTATCATCTCGGCGGTAATATTTGACAACATTCCTGTCTTGTTGGCCTCCATGTTTCCGTGGGGCCTTCATATACATCAATAACATAATATTACCTGTCCTAACCCAACCTAACATCTCGCCGGTAATATTTGACAACATTCCTGGCTTGTTGGCCTCTATGTTTCCGTGGGACCTTTATATACATCAATAACGTAATATAACCTAACCTAGCCCAACCTATCATCTCGGCGGTAATATTTGACGACATTCCTGGCGAATTGGCCTCTACGTCTCCGTGGGACCTTCATATACATCAATAACGTAATATAACCTAACCTAACCCAATCTATCATCTCGGCGGTAATATTTGACAACATTCCTGGCGAGTTGGCATCTACGTCTCCGTGGGGCCTTCATATACATCAATAACGTAGTATAACCTAACCTAACCCAACCTAACACATCGGCGGTAATATTTGACAACATTCCTGGCGAGTTGGCCTCTACGTCACCGTGGGACCTTCATATACATCAATAACTTAATATTACCTAACCTAACCCAACCTAACATCTCGGCGGTAATGTTTGACAACATTCCTGGCGAGTTGGCCTCTACGCCTCCGTGGGAATTTTTTTATATACATCAATAACGTAATTTAACCTAACCTAAACCAACGTAACATCTCGGCGGTAATATTTGACAACATTCCTGGCTTGTTGGCCTCTATGTTTCCGTGGGACCTTTATATACATCAATAACGTAATATAACCTAACCTAGCCCAACCTATCATCTCGGCGGTAGTATTTGACAACATTCCTGTCTTGTTGGCCTCCATGTTTCCGTGGGGCCTTCATATACATCAATAACATAATATTACCTGTCCTAACCCAACCTAACATCTCGGCGGTAATATTTGACAACATTCCTGGCGAGTTGGCCTCTACGTCTCCGTGGGACCTTCATATACATCAATAACGTAATATAACCTAACCTAACCCAACCTATCATCTCGGCGGTAATATTTGACAACATTCCTAGCGAGTTGGCATCTACGTCTCCGTGGGGCCTTCATATACATCAATAACGTAGTATAACCTAACCTAACCCAACCTAACACATCGGCGGTAATATTTGACAACATTCCTGGCGAGTTGGCCTCTACGTCTCCGTGGGAACTTCATATACATCAATAACGTAATATAACCTAACCTAACCCAACCTAAAATCTCGGCACTAATATTTTACAACATTCCTGGCGAGTTGGCCTCTACGTCTCCGTGGGAATTTTATATACATCAATAACGTAATATTACCTAACTTAACCCAACCTAACATCTCGGCGGTAATATTTGACAACATTCCTGGCGAGTTGGCCTCTACGTCTCCGTGGGAATTTTATATACATAAATAACGTAATATAACCTAACCTAACTCAACCGATCATCTCGGCGGTAATATTTGACAACATTCCTGGCGAGTTGGCCTCTACCTCTCCGTGTGGCATTCATATACATCAATAACGTAATTTAACCTAACCTAAACCAACGTAACATCTCGGCGGTAATATTTGACAACATTCCTGGCGAGTTGGCCTCTACGTCTCCGTGGGGCCTTCATATACATCAATAACGTAATATAACCTAACCTAACCCAACCTATCATCTCGGCGGTAATATTTGACAACATTCCTGGCGAGTTGGCCTCTACGTCTCCGTGGGGCCTTCATATACATCAATAACGTAATATAACCTAACCTAACCCAACCTATCATCTCGGCGGTAATGTTTGACAACATTCCTGGCGAGTTGGCCTCTACGCCTCCGTGGGACTTTTATATACATCAATAACGTATTTTAACCTAACCTAAACCAACGTAACATCTCGGCGGTAATATTTGACAACATTCCTGGCTTGTTGGCCTCTATGTTTCCGTGGGACCTTTATATACATCAATAACGTAATATAACCTAACCTAGCCCAACCTATCATCTCGGCGGTAATATTTGACAACATTCCTGTCTTGTTGGCCTCCATGTTTCCGTGGGGCCTTCATATACATCAATAACATAATATTACCTGTCCTAACCCAACCTAACATCTCGGCGGTAATATTTGACAACATTCCTGGCGAGTTGGCCTCTATGTTTCCGTGGGACCTTCATATACATCAATAACATAATATTACCTGACCTAACCCAACCTAAGATCTCGGCACTAATATTTGACAACATTCCTGGCGAGTTGGCCTCTACGTCTCCGTGGGAACTTCATATACATCAATAACGTAATATAACCTAACCTAACCCAACCTAAGATCTCGGCACTAATATTTTACAACATTCCTGGCGAGTTGGCCTCTACGTCTCCGTGGGAATTTTATATACATCAATAACGTAATATTACCTAACTTAACCCAACCTAACATCTCGGCACTAATATTTGACAACATTCCTGGCGAGTTGGCCTCTGCGTCTCCGTGGGGACTTCATATACATCAATAACGTAATATAACCTAACCTAACCCAACCTATCATCTCGGCGGTAATATTTGACAACATTCCTGGCGAGTTGGCCTCTACGTCTCCGTGGGGCCTTCATATACATCAATAACGTAATATAACCTAAACTAACCCAACCTATCATCGCGGCGGTAATGTTTGACAACATTCCTGGCGAGTTGGCCTCTACGCCTCCGTGGGACTTTTATATACATCAATAACGTACTTTAACCTAACCTAAACCAACGTAACATCTCGGCGGTAATATTTGACAACATTCCTGGCTTGTTGGCCTCTATGTTTCCGTGGGACCTTTATATACATCAATAACGTAATATAACCTAACCTAGCCCAACCTATCATCTCGGCGGTAATATTTGACAACATTCCTGGCGAGTTGGCCTCTACGTCTCCGTGGGAATTTTATATACATAAATAACGTAATATAACCTAACCTAACTCAACCGATCATCTCGGCGGTAATATTTGACAACATTCCTGGCGAGTTGGCCTCTACCTCTCCGTGTGGCCTTCATATACATCAATAACGTAATATAACCTAACCTAACCCAACCTATCATATCGGCGGTAATATTTGACAACATTCCTGACGAGTTGGCCTCTACTTCTCCGTGGGACTTTTATATACATCAATAACGTAATTTAACCTAACCTAAACCAACGTAACATCTCGGCGGTAATATTTGACAACATTCCTGGCTTGTTGGCCTCTATGTTTCCGTGGGACCTTTATATACATCAATAAGGTAATATAACCTAACCTAGCCCAACCTATCATCTCGGCGGTAATATTTGACAACATTCCTGGCGAGTTGGCCTCTACGTCTCCGTGGGGCCTTCATATACATCAATAACGTAATATAACCTAACCTAACCCAACCTATCATCTCGGCGGTAATGTTTGACAACATTCCTGGCGAGTTGGCCTCTACGCCTGCGTGGGACTTTTATATACATCAATAACGTAATTTAACCTAACCTAAACCAACGTAACATCTCGGCGGTAATATTTGACAACATTCCTGGCTTGTTGGCCTCTATGTTTCCGTGGGTCCTTTATATACATCAATAACGTAATATAACCTAACCTAGCCCAACCTATCATCTCGGCGGTAATATTTGACAACATTCCTGTCTTGTTGGCCTCCATGTTTCCGTGGGGCCTTCATATACATCAATAACATAATATTACCTGTCCTAACCCAACCTAACATCTCGGCGGTAATATTTGACAACATTCCTGGCTTGTTGGCCTCTATGTTTCCGTGGGACCTTTATATACATCAATAACGTAATATAACCTAACCTAGCCCAACCTATCATCTCGGCGGTAATATTTGACAACATTCCTGGCTTGTTGGCCTCTATGTTTCCGTGGGAATTTTATATACATCAATAACGTAATATTACCTAACTTAACCCAACCTAACATCTCGGCACTAATATTTGACAACATTCCTGGCGAGTTGGCCTCTACCTCTCAGTGGGACCTTCATATACATCAATAACGTAATTTAACCTAACCTAAACCAACGTAACATATCGGGGGTAATATTTGACAACATTCCTGGCGAGTTGGCCTCTACGTCTCCGTGGGGCCTTCATATACATCAATAACGTAATATAACCTAACCTAACCCAACCTATCATCTCGGCGGTAATATTTGACAACATTCCTCGCGAGTTGGCCTCTACGTCTCCGTGGGGCCTTCATATACATCAATAACGTAATATAACCTAACCTAACCCAACCTATCATCTCGGCGGTAATGTTTGACAACATTCCTGGCGAGTTGGCCTCTACGCCTCCGTGGGACTTTTATATACATCAATAACGTAATTTAACCTAACCTAAACCAACGTAACATCTCGGCGGTAATATTTGACAACATTCATGGCTTGTTGGCCTCTATGTTTCCGTGGGACCTTTATATACATCAATAACGTAATATAACCTAACCTAGCCCAACCTATCATCTCGGCGGTAGGATTTGACAACATTCCTGTCTTGTTGGCCTCCATGTTTCCGTGGGGCCTTCATATACATCAATAACATAATATTACCTGTCCTAACCCAACCTAACATCTCGGCGGTAATATTTGACAACATTCCTGGCGAGTTGGCCTCTACGTCTCCGTGGGACCTTCATATACATCAATAACGTAATATAACCTAACCTAACCCAACCTAGCATCTCGGCGGTAATATTTGACAACATTCCTAGCGAGTTGGCATCTACGTCTGCGTGGGGCCTTCATATACATCAATAACGTAGTATAACCTAACCTAAACCAACCTAACACATCGGCGGTAATATTTGACAACATTCCTGGCGAGTTGGCCTCTACGTCTCCGTGGGAACTTCATATACATCAATAACGTAATATAACCTAACCTAACCCAACCTAAGATCTCGGCACTAATATTTTACAACATTCCTGGCGAGTTGGCCTCTACGTCTCCGTGGGAATTTTATATACATCAATAACGTAATATTACCTAACTTAACCCAACCTAACATCTCGGCACTAATATTTGACAACATTCCTGGCGAGTTGGCCTCTACCTCTCAGTGGGACCTTCATATACATCAATAACGTAATTTAACCTAACCTAAACCAACGTAACATCTCGGCGGTAATGTTTGACAACATTCCTGGCGAGTTGGCCTCTACGTCTCCGTGGGGCCTTCATATACATCAATAACGTAATATAACCTAACCTCACCCAACCTATCATCTCGGCGGTAATATTTGACAACATTCCTCGCGAGTTGGCCTCTACGTCTCCGTGGGGCCTTCATATACATCAATAACGTAATATAACCTAACCTAACCCAACCTATCATCTCGGCGGTAATGTTTGACAACATTCCTGGCGAGTTGGCCTCTACGCCTCCGTGGGACTTTTATATACATCAATAACGTAATTTAACCTAACCTAAACCAACGTAACATCTCGGCGGTAATATTTGACAACATTCCTGGCTTGTTGGCGTCTATGTTTCCGTGGAACCTTTATATACATCAATAAGGTAATATAACCTAACCTAGCCCAACCTATCATCTCGGCGGTAATATTTGACAACATTCCTGGCGAGTTGGCCTCTACGTCTCCGTGGGACCTTCATATACATCAATAACGTAATATAACCTAACCTAACCCAACCTATCATCTCGGCGGTAATATTTGACAACATTCCTGGCGAGTTGGCCTCTACGTCTCCGTGGGGCCTTCATATACATCAATAACGTAGTATAACCTAACCTAACCCAACCTAACACATCGGCGGTAATATTTGACAACATTCCTGGCGAGTTGGCCTCTACGTCACCGTGGGATCTTCATATACATCAATAACGTAATATTACCTAACCTAACCCAACCCAACATCTCGGCACTTATGTTTGACAACATTCCTGGCGAGTTGGCCTCTACCTCTCAGTAGGACCTTCATATACATCAATAACGTAATTTAACCTAACCTAAACCAACATAACATCTCGGCGGTAATATTTGACAACATTCCTGTCTTGTTGGCCTCCATGTTTCCGTGGGACCTTCATATACATCAATAACATAATATTACCTGACCTAACCCAACCTAAGATCTCGGCACTAATATTTGACAACATTCCTGGCGAGTTGGCCTCTACGTCTCCGTGGGAACTTCATATACATCAATAACGTAATATAACCTAACCTAACCCAACCTAACATCTCGGCACTAATATTTGACAACATTCCTGGCGAGTTGGCCTCTACCTCTCAGTGGGACCTTCATATACATCAATAACGTAGTATAACCTAACCTAACCCAACCTAACATCTCGGCGGTAATATTTGACAACATTCCTGGCGAGTTGGCCTCTACGTCTCCGTGGGGCCTTCATACACATCAATAACGTAATATAACCTAACCTAACCCAACCTATCATCTCGGCGGTAATATTTGACAACATTCCTGGCGGGTTGGCCTCTACGTATCCGCGGGGCTTTTATATACATCAATAACGTAATATAACCTAACCTAACCCAACCCAATCTCTCGGAACTAATATTTTACAACATTCCTGGCGAGTTGGCCTCTACGTCTCCGTGGGGCTTTTATATACATCAATAACGTAATATAACGTAACCTAACCCATCATAACGTCTCGGCGCTATTATGTGACAACATTCGAGGCGAGTTGTCCTCTACGTCTCCGTGAGAATTTTATATACATCAATAACGTAATATAACCTAACCTAATCCAACCTAACATCTCGGCACTAATATTTGACAACATTCCTGGCGAGTTGGCCTCTACCTCTCCGTGGGACCTTCATATACATCAATAACGTAATATATCCTAACCTAACCCAACCTATCATCTCGGCGGTAGTATTTGACAACATTCCTGTCTTGTTGGCCTCCATGTTTCCGTGGGGCCTTCATATACATCAATAACATAATATTACCTGTCCTAACCCAACCTAACATCTCGGCGGTAATATTTGACAACATTCCTGGCGAGTTGGCCTCTACGTCTCCGTGGGACCTTCATATACATCAATAACGTAATATAACCTAACCTAACCCAACCTATCATCTCGTCGGTAATATTTGACAACATTCCTAACCAGTTGGCCTCTACGTCTCCGTCGGACTTTTATATACATCAATAACGTAATTTAACCTAACCTAAACCAACGTAACATATCGGCGGTAATATTTGAAAACATTCCTGGCTTGTTGGCCTCTACTTCACCGTGAGACCTTCATATACATCAATAACGTAATATAACCTAACCTAACCCAACCTAACCTTTCGGCGCTATTCTTTGACAACATTTCTGGCGAGTTGGCCTCTACGTCTCCGTGGGGCCTTCATATACATCAATAACGTAGTATAACCTAACCTAACCCAACCTAACACATCGGCGGTAATATTTGACAACATTCCTGGCGAGTTGGCCTCTACGTCACCGTGGGACCTTCATATACATCAATAACGTAATATAACCTAACCTAACCCAACCTAAGATCTCGGCACTAATATTTCACAACATTCCTGGCGAGTTGGCCTCTACGTCTCCGTGGGGCCTTCATATACATCAATAACGTAGTATAACCTAACCTAACCCAACCTATCATCTCGGTACTAATATTTGACAACATTCCTGGCGAGTTGGCCTCTACGTCTCCGTGGGAATTTTATGTACATCAATAACGTAATATAACCTAACCTAACCCAACCTAAGATCTCGGCACTAATATTTGACAACATTCCTGGCGAGTTGGCCTCTACGTCTCCGTGGGGCCTTCATATACATCAATAACGTAATATAACCTAACCTAACCCAACCCAACCTCTCGGCACTAATATTTGACAACATTCCTGGCGAGTTGGCCTCTACGTCTCCGTGGGTCTTTTATATACATCAATAACGTAATATAACCTAACCTAACCCAACCTAATATCTCGGCGGTAAAATTTGACAACATTCCTGGCGAGTTGGCCTCTACGTCTCCGTGGGAATTTTATATACATCAATAACGTAATATTACCTAACTTAAACCAACCTAACATCTCGGCACTAATATTTGACAACATTCCTGGCGAGTTGGCCTCTACCTCTCAGTGGGACCTTCATATACATCAATAACGTAATTTAACCTAACCTAAACCAACGTAACATCTCGGCGGTAATATTTGACAACATTCCTGGCGAGTTGGCCTCTACGTCTCCGTGGGGCCTTCATATACATCAATAACGTAATATAACCTAATCTAACCCAACCTATCATCTCGGCGGTAATGTTTGACAACATTCCTGGCGAGTTGGCCTCTACGCCTCCGTGGGACTTTTATATACATCAATAACGTAATTTAACCTATCCTAAACCAACGTAACATCTCGGCGGCAATATTTGACAACATTCCTGGCTTGTTGGCCTCTATGTTTCCGTGGGACCTTTATATACATCAATAACGTAATATAACCTAACCTAGCCCAACCTATCATCTCGGCGGTAATATTTGACAACATTCCTGTCTTGTTGGCCTCCATGTTTCCGTGGGGCCTTCACATACATCAATAACATAATATTACCTGTCCTAACCCAACCTAACATCTCGGCGGTAATATTTGTCAACATTCCTGTCTTGTTGGCCTCCATGTTTCCGTGGGACCTTCATATACATCAATAACATAATATTACCTGACCTAACCCAACCTAAGATCTCGGCACTAATATTTGACAACATTCCTGGCGAGTTGGCCTCTACGCCACCGTGGGACCTTCATATACATCAATAACGTAATATAACCTAACCTAACCCAACCTAAAATCTCGGCACTAATATTTTACAACATTCCTGGCGAGTTGGCATCTACGTCTCCGTGGGAATTTTATATACATCAATAACGTAATATAACCTAACCTAACCCAACCTAAAATCTCGGCACTAATATTTTACAACATTCCTGGCGAGTTGGCCTCTACGTCTCCGTGGGAATTTTATATACATCAATAACGTAATATTACCTAACGTAACCCAACCTAACATCTCGGCACTAATATTTGACAACATTCCTGGCGAGTTGGCCTCTACCTCTCAGTGGGACCTTCATATACATCAATAACGTAATTTAACCTAACCTAATCCAACCTAACATCTCGGCGGTAATATTGGACAACATTTCTGGCGAGTTGGCCTCTACGTCTCCGTGGAACCTTCATATACATCAATAACGTAGTATAACCTAACCTAACCCAACCTAACATCTCGGCGGTAATATTTGACAACATTCCTGGCGAGTTGGCCTCTACGTCTCCGTGGGGCCTTCATACACATCAATAACGTATTATAACCTAACCTAACCCAACCTATCATCTCGGCGGTAATATTTGACAACGTTCCTGGCGAGTTGGCCTCTACGTCTCCGTGGGAATTTTATATACATAAATAACGTAATATAACCTAACCTAACCCAACCTATCACCTCGGCGGTAACATTTGACAACATTCCTGGCTTGTTGGCCTCTACTTCACCGTGAGACCTTCATATACATCAATAACGTAATATAACCTAACCTAACCCAACCTATCATCTCGGTACTAATATTTGACAACATTCCTGGCGAGTTGGCCTCTACGTCACCGTGGGACCTTCATATACATCAATAACGTAATATAACCTAACCTAACCCAACCTAAGATCTCGGCACTAATATTTCACAACATTCCTGGCGAGTTGGCCTCTACGTCTCCGTGGGGCCTTCACATACATCAATAACGTAGTATAACCTAACCTAACCCAACCTATCATCTCGGTACTAATATTTGACAACATTCCTGGCGAGTTGGCCTCTACGTCTCCGTGGGAATTTTATGTACATCAATAACGTAATATAACCTAACCTAACCCAACCTAAGATCTCGGCACTAATATTTGACAACATTCCTGGCGAGTTGGCCTCTACGTCTCCGTGGGAATTTTATATACATCAATAACGTAATATTACCTAACTTAAACCAACCTAACATCTCGGCACTAATATTTGACAACATTCCTGGCGAGTTGGCGTCTACCTCTCAGTGGGACCTTCATATACATCAATAACGTAATTTAACCTAACCTAATCCAACCTAACATCTCGGCGGTAATATTTGACAACATTTCTGGCGAGTTGGCCTCTACGTCTCCGTGGAGCCTTCATATACATCAATAACGTAGTATAACCTAACCTAACCCAACCTAACATCTCGGCGGTAATATTTGACAACATTCCTGGCGAGTTGGCCTCTACGTCTCCGTGGGGCCTTCATACACATCAATAACGGAATATAACCTAACCTAACCCAACCTATCATCTCGGCGGTAATATTTGACAACGTTCCTGGCGAGTTGGCCTCTACGTCTCCGTGGGAATTTTATATACATCAATAACGTAATATTACCTAACTTAACCCAACCTAACATCTCGGCACTAATATTTGACAACATTCCTGGCGAGTTGGCCTCTACCTCTCAGTGGGACCTTCATATACATCAATAACGTAATTTAACCTAACCTAAACCAACGTAACATCTCGGCGGTAATATTTGACAACATTCCTGGCGAGTTGGACTCTACGTCTCCGTGGGGCCTTCATATACATCAATAACGTAATATAACCTAACCTAACCCAACCTGTCATCTCGGCGGTAATATTTGACAACATTCCTGGCGAGTTGGCCTCTACGTCTCCGTGGGGCCTTCATATACATCAATAACGTAATATAACCTAACCTAACCCAACCTATCATCTCGGCGGTAATGTTTGACAACATTCCTGACGAGTTGGCCTCTACGTCTCCGTGGGACTTTTATATACATCAATAACGTAATTCAACCTAACCTAACCCAACCTAACATCTCGGCGGTAATATTTGACAACATTCCTGGCGAATTGGCCTCTACGTCTCCGTGGGGCTTTTATATACATCAATAACGTAATATTACCTAACCTAACCCAACCTAACATCTCGGCGGTAATATTTGACAACATTCCTGGCGAGTTGGCCTCTACGTCTCCGTGGGGCTTTTATATACATCAATAACGTAATATAACCTAATATAACCCGATCCAACCACTCGGCGCTATTATGTGACAACATTCCTGGCGAGTTGGCCTCTACGTCTCCGTGGGACCTTCACATATATCAATAACGTAATATAACCTAAACTAACCCAACCTAACCTTTCGGCGCTATTATTTGACAACATTCCTGGCGGGTTGGCCTCTACGTCTCCGCGGGGCTTTTATATACATCAATAACGTAATGTAACCTAACCTAACCCAACCCAATCTCTCGGAACTAATATTTGACAACATTCCTGGCGAGTTGGCCTCTACGTATCCGTGGGGCTTTTATATACATCAATAACGTAATATAACCTAACCTAACCCAACCTAAGATCTCGGCACTAGTATTTGACAACATTCCTGGCGAGTTGGCCTCTACGTCTCCGTGGGGCCTTCATATACATCAATAACGTAATATAACCTAACCTAACCCAACCCAACCTCTCGGCACTAATATTTGACAACATTCCTGGCGAGTTGGCCTCTACGTCTCCGTGGGTCTTTTATATACATCAATAACGTAATATAACCTAACCTAACCCAACCTAACATCTCGGCGGTAAAATTTGACAACATTCTTGGCGAGTTGGCCTCTACGTCTCCGTGGGAATTTTATATACATCAATAACGTAATATTACCTAACTTAAACCAACCTAACATCTCGGCACTAATATTTGACAACATTCCTGGCGAGTTGGCCTCTACCTCTCAGTGGGACCTTCATATACATCAATAACGTAATTTAACCTAACCTAAACCAACGTAACATCTCGGCGGTAATATTTGACAACATTCCTGGCGAGTTGGCCTCTACGTCTCCGTGGGGCCTTCATATACATCAATAACGTAATATAACCTAACCTAACCCAACCTATCATCTCGGCGGTAATATTTGACAACATTCCTGTCTTGTTGGCCTCCATGTTTCCGTGGGGCCTTCACATACATCAATAACATAATATTACCTGTCCTAACCCAACCTAACATCTCGGCGGTAATATTTGACAACATTCCTGTCTTGTTGGCCTCCATGTTTCCGTGGGACCTTCATATACATCAATAACATAATATTACCTGACCTCACCCAACCTAAGATCTCGGCACTAATATTTGACAACATTCCTGGCGAGTTGGCCTCTACGTCAACGTGGGACCTTCATATACATCAATAACGTAATATAACCTAACCTATCCCAACCTAAAATCTCGGCACTAATATTTTACAACATTCCTGGCGAGTTGGCCTCTACGTCTCCGTGGGAATTTTATATACATCAATAACGTAATATAACCTAACCTAACCCAACCTAAAATCTCGGCACTAATATTTTACAACATTCCTGGCGAGTTGGCCTCTACGTCTCCGTGGAGCCTTCATATACATCAATAACGTAGTATAACCTAACCTAACCCAACCTAACATCTCGGCGGTAATATTTGACAACATTCCTGGCGAGTTGGCCTCTACGTCTCCGTGGGGCCTTCATACACATCAATAACGTAATATAACCTAACCTAACCCAACCTATCATCTCGGCGGTAATATTTGACAACGTTCCTGGCGAGTTGGCCTCTACGTCTCCGTGGGAATTTTATATACATAAATAACGTAATATAACCTAACCTAACCCAACCTATCATCTCGGCGGTAATATTTGACAACATTCCTGGCGAGTTGGCCTCTACCTCTCCGTGTGGCCTTCATATACATCAATAACGTAATATAACCTAACCTAACCCAACCTATCATATCGGCGGTAATATTTGACAACATTCCTGGCGGGTTGGCCTCTACGTCTCCGCGGGGCTTTTATATACATCAATAACGTAATATAACCTAACCTAACCCAACCTATCATCTCGGCGGTAATGTTTGACAACATTCCTGGCGAGTTGGCCTCTACGCCTCCGTGGGACTTTTATATACATCAATAACGTAATTTAACCTATCCTAAACCAACGTAACATCTCGGCGGCAATATTTGACAACATTCCTGGCTTGTTGGCCTCTATGTTTCCGTGGGACCTTTATATACATCAATAACGTAATATAACCTAACCTAGCCCAACCTATCATCTCGGCGGTAATATTTGACAACATTCCTGTCTTGTTGGCCTCCATGTTTCCGTGGGGCCTTCACATACATCAATAACATAATATTACCTGTCCTAACCCAACCTAACATCTCGGCGGTAATATTTGTCAACATTCCTGTCTTGTTGGCCTCCATGTTTCCGTGGGACCTTCATATACATCAATAACATAATATTACCTGACCTAACCCAACCTAAGATCTCGGCACTAATATTTGACAACATTCCTGGCGAGTTGGCCTCTACGCCACCGTGGGACCTTCATATACATCAATAACGTAATATAACCTAACCTAACCCAACCTAAAATCTCGGCACTAATATTTTACAACATTCCTGGCGAGTTGGCATCTACGTCTCCGTGGGAATTTTATATACATCAATAACGTAATATAACCTAACCTAACCCAACCTAAAATCTCGGCACTAATATTTTACAACATTCCTGGCGAGTTGGCCTCTACGTCTCCGTGGGAATTTTATATACATCAATAACGTAATATTACCTAACGTAACCCAACCTAACATCTCGGCACTAATATTTGACAACATTCCTGGCGAGTTGGCCTCTACCTCTCAGTGGGACCTTCATATACATCAATAACGTAATTTAACCTAACCTAATCCAACCTAACATCTCGGCGGTAATATTGGACAACATTTCTGGCGAGTTGGCCTCTACGTCTCCGTGGAACCTTCATATACATCAATAACGTAGTATAACCTAACCTAACCCAACCTAACATCTCGGCGGTAATATTTGACAACATTCCTGGCGAGTTGGCCTCTACGTCTCCGTGGGGCCTTCATACACATCAATAACGTATTATAACCTAACCTAACCCAACCTATCATCTCGGCGGTAATATTTGACAACGTTCCTGGCGAGTTGGCCTCTACGTCTCCGTGGGAATTTTATATACATAAATAACGTAATATAACCTAACCTAACCCAACCTATCACCTCGGCGGTAACATTTGACAACATTCCTGGCTTGTTGGCCTCTACTTCACCGTGAGACCTTCATATACATCAATAACGTAATATAACCTAACCTAACCCAACCTATCATCTCGGTACTAATATTTGACAACATTCCTGGCGAGTTGGCCTCTACGTCACCGTGGGACCTTCATATACATCAATAACGTAATATAACCTAACCTAACCCAACCTAAGATCTCGGCACTAATATTTCACAACATTCCTGGCGAGTTGGCCTCTACGTCTCCGTGGGGCCTTCACATACATCAATAACGTAGTATAACCTAACCTAACCCAACCTATCATCTCGGTACTAATATTTGACAACATTCCTGGCGAGTTGGCCTCTACGTCTCCGTGGGAATTTTATGTACATCAATAACGTAATATAACCTAACCTAACCCAACCTAAGATCTCGGCACTAATATTTGACAACATTCCTGGCGAGTTGGCCTCTACGTCTCCGTGGGAATTTTATATACATCAATAACGTAATATTACCTAACTTAAACCAACCTAACATCTCGGCACTAATATTTGACAACATTCCTGGCGAGTTGGCGTCTACCTCTCAGTGGGACCTTCATATACATCAATAACGTAATTTAACCTAACCTAATCCAACCTAACATCTCGGCGGTAATATTTGACAACATTTCTGGCGAGTTGGCCTCTACGTCTCCGTGGAGCCTTCATATACATCAATAACGTAGTATAACCTAACCTAACCCAACCTAACATCTCGGCGGTAATATTTGACAACATTCCTGGCGAGTTGGCCTCTACGTCTCCGTGGGGCCTTCATACACATCAATAACGGAATATAACCTAACCTAACCCAACCTATCATCTCGGCGGTAATATTTGACAACGTTCCTGGCGAGTTGGCCTCTACGTCTCCGTGGGAATTTTATATACATCAATAACGTAATATTACCTAACTTAACCCAACCTAACATCTCGGCACTAATATTTGACAACATTCCTGGCGAGTTGGCCTCTACCTCTCAGTGGGACCTTCATATACATCAATAACGTAATTTAACCTAACCTAAACCAACGTAACATCTCGGCGGTAATATTTGACAACATTCCTGGCGAGTTGGACTCTACGTCTCCGTGGGGCCTTCATATACATCAATAACGTAATATAACCTAACCTAACCCAACCTGTCATCTCGGCGGTAATATTTGACAACATTCCTGGCGAGTTGGCCTCTACGTCTCCGTGGGGCCTTCATATACATCAATAACGTAATATAACCTAACCTAACCCAACCTATCATCTCGGCGGTAATGTTTGACAACATTCCTGACGAGTTGGCCTCTACGTCTCCGTGGGACTTTTATATACATCAATAACGTAATTCAACCTAACCTAACCCAACCTAACATCTCGGCGGTAATATTTGACAACATTCCTGGCGAATTGGCCTCTACGTCTCCGTGGGGCTTTTATATACATCAATAACGTAATATTACCTAACCTAACCCAACCTAACATCTCGGCGGTAATATTTGACAACATTCCTGGCGAGTTGGCCTCTACGTCTCCGTGGGGCTTTTATATACATCAATAACGTAATATAACCTAATATAACCCGATCCAACCACTCGGCGCTATTATGTGACAACATTCCTGGCGAGTTGGCCTCTACGTCTCCGTGGGACCTTCACATATATCAATAACGTAATATAACCTAAACTAACCCAACCTAACCTTTCGGCGCTATTATTTGACAACATTCCTGGCGGGTTGGCCTCTACGTCTCCGCGGGGCTTTTATATACATCAATAACGTAATGTAACCTAACCTAACCCAACCCAATCTCTCGGAACTAATATTTGACAACATTCCTGGCGAGTTGGCCTCTACGTATCCGTGGGGCTTTTATATACATCAATAACGTAATATAACGTTACCTAACCCATCATAACGTCTCGGGGCTATTATGTGACAACATTCGAGGCGAGTTGTCCTCTACGTCTCCGTGGGAATTTTATATACATCAATAACGTAATATAACCTAACCTAACCCAACCTAAGATCTCGGCACTAGTATTTGACAACATTCCTGGCGAGTTGGCCTCTACGTCTCCGTGGGGCCTTCATATACATCAATAACGTAATATAACCTAACCTAACCCAACCCAACCTCTCGGCACTAATATTTGACAACATTCCTGGCGAGTTGGCCTCTACGTCTCCGTGGGTCTTTTATATACATCAATAACGTAATATAACCTAACCTAACCCAACCTAACATCTCGGCGGTAAAATTTGACAACATTCTTGGCGAGTTGGCCTCTACGTCTCCGTGGGAATTTTATATACATCAATAACGTAATATTACCTAACTTAAACCAACCTAACATCTCGGCACTAATATTTGACAACATTCCTGGCGAGTTGGCCTCTACCTCTCAGTGGGACCTTCATATACATCAATAACGTAATTTAACCTAACCTAAACCAACGTAACATCTCGGCGGTAATATTTGACAACATTCCTGGCGAGTTGGCCTCTACGTCTCCGTGGGGCCTTCATATACATCAATAACGTAATATAACCTAACCTAACCCAACCTATCATCTCGGCGGTAATATTTGACAACATTCCTGTCTTGTTGGCCTCCATGTTTCCGTGGGGCCTTCACATACATCAATAACATAATATTACCTGTCCTAACCCAACCTAACATCTCGGCGGTAATATTTGACAACATTCCTGTCTTGTTGGCCTCCATGTTTCCGTGGGACCTTCATATACATCAATAACATAATATTACCTGACCTCACCCAACCTAAGATCTCGGCACTAATATTTGACAACATTCCTGGCGAGTTGGCCTCTACGTCAACGTGGGACCTTCATATACATCAATAACGTAATATAACCTAACCTATCCCAACCTAAAATCTCGGCACTAATATTTTACAACATTCCTGGCGAGTTGGCCTCTACGTCTCCGTGGGAATTTTATATACATCAATAACGTAATATAACCTAACCTAACCCAACCTAAAATCTCGGCACTAATATTTTACAACATTCCTGGCGAGTTGGCCTCTACGTCTCCGTGGGAATTTTATATACATCAATAACGTAATATAACCTAACCTAACCCAACCTAAAATCTCGGCACTAATATTTTACAACATTCCTGGCGAGTTGGCCTCTACGTCTCCGTGGGAATTTTATATACATCAATAACGTAATATTACCTAACTTAACCCAACCTAACATCTCGGCACTAATATTTGACAACATTCCTGGCGAGTTGGCCTCTACCTCTCAGTGGGACCTTCATATACATCAATAACGTAATTTAACCTAACCTAATCCAACCTAACATCTCGGCGGTAATATTTGACAACATTTCTGGCGAGTTGGCATCTACGTCTCCGTGGAGCCTTCATATACATCAATAACGTAGTATAACCTAACCTAACCCAACCTAACATCTCGGCGGTAATATTTGACAACATTCCTGGCGAGTTGGCCTCTACGTCTCCGTGGGGCCTTCATACACATCAATAACGTAATATAACCTAACCTAACCCAACCTATCATCTCGGCGGTAATATTTGACAACGTTCCTGGCGAGTTGGCCTCTACGTCTCCGTGGGAATTTTATATACATAAATAACGTAATATAACCTAACCTAACCCAACCTATCATCTCGGCGGTAATATTTGACAACATTCCTGGCGAGTTGGCCTCTACCTCTCCGTGTGGCCTTCATATACATCAATAACGTAATATAACCTAACCTAACCCAACCTATCATATCGGCGGTAATATTTGACAACATTCCTGGCGGGTTGGCCTCTACGTCTCCGCGGGGCTTTTATATACATCAATAACGTAATATAACCTAACCTAACCCAACCCAATCTCTCGGAACTAATATTTGACAACATTCCTGGCGAGTTGGCCTCTACGTCTCCGTGGGGCTTTTATATACATCAATAACGTAATATAACGTTACCTAACCCATCATAACGTCTCGGCGCTATTATGTGACAACATTCGGGGCGAGTTGTCCTCTACGTCTCCGTGGGAATTTTATATACATCAATAACGTAATATAACCTAACCTAATCCAACCTAACATCTCGGCACTAATATTTGACAACATTCCTGGCGAGTTGGCCTCTACCTCTCCGTGGGACCTTCATATACATCAATAACGTAATATAACCTAACCTAACCCAACCTATCATATCGGCGGTAATATTTGACAACATTCCTGGCGGGTTGGCCTCTACGTCTCCGCGGGGCTTTTATATACATCAATAACGTAATTCAACCTAACCTAACCCAACCTAACATCTCGGCGGTAATATTTGACAACATTCCTGGCGAATTGGCCTCTACGTCTCCGTGGGGCTTTTATATACATCAATAACGTAATATTACCTAACCTAACCCAACCTAACATCTCGGCGGTAATATTTGACAACATTCCTGGCGAGTTGGCCTCTACGTCTCCGTGGGGCTTTTATATACATCAATAACGTAATATAACCTAATATAACCCGATCCAACCACTCGGCGCTATTATGTGACAACATTCCTGGCGAGTTGGCCTCTACGTCTCCGTGGGACCTTCACATATATCAATAACGTAATATAACCTAAACTAACCCAACCTAACCTTTCGGCGCTATTATTTGACAACATTCCTGGCGGGTTGGCCTCTACGTCTCCGCGGGGCTTTTATATACATCAATAACGTAATATAACCTAACCTAACCCAACCCAATCTCTCGGAACTAATATTTGACAACATTCCTGGCGAGTTGGCCTCTACGTCTCCGTGGGACTTTTATATACATCAATAACGTAATATAACGTAACCTAACCCATCATAACGTCTCGGCGCTATTATGTGAAAACATTCGGGGCGAGTTGTCCTCTACGTCTCCGTGGGAATTTTATATACATCAATAACGTAATATTACCTAACTTAACCCAACCTAACATCTCGGCACTAATATTTGACAACATTCCTGGCGAGTTGGCCTCTACCTCTCAGTGGGACCTTCATATACATCAATAACGTAATTTAACCTAACCTAATCCAACCTAACATCTCGGCGGTAATATTTGACAACATTCCTGGCGAGTTGGCCTCTACGTCTCCGTGGAGCCTTCATATACATCAATAACGTAGTATAACCTAACCTAACCCAACCTAACATCTCGGCGGTAATATTTGACAACATTCCTGGCGAGTTGGCCTCTACGTCTCCGTGGGGCCTTCATACACATCAATAACGTAATATAACCTAACCTAACCCAACCTATCATCTCGGCGGTAATATTTGACAACGTTCCTGGCGAGTTGGCCTCTACGTCTCCGTGGGAATTTTATATACATAAATAACGTTATATAACCTAACCTAACCCAACCTATCATCTCGGCGGTAATATTTGACAACATTCCTGGCGAGTTGGCCTCTACCTCTCCGTGTGGCCTTCATATACATCAATAACGTAATATAACCTAACCTAACCCAACCTATCATATCGGCGGTAATATTTGACAACATTCCTGGCGGGTTGGCCTCTACGTCTCCGCGGGGCTTTTATATACATCAATAACGTAATATAACCTAACCTAACCCAACCCAATCTCTCGGAACTAATATTTGACAACATTCCTGGCGAGTTGGCCTCTACGTCTCCGTGGGGCTTTTATATACATCAATAACGTAATATAACGTAACCTAACCCATCATAATGTCTCGGCGCTATTATGTGACAACATTCGAGGCGAGTTGTCCTCTACGTCTCCGTGGGAATTTTATATACATCAAGAACGTAATATAACCTAACCTAATCCAACCTAACATCTCGGCACTAATATTTGACAACATTCCTGGCGAGTTGGCCTCTACCTCTCCGTGGGACCTTCATATACATCAATAACGTAATATATCCAAACCTAACCCAACCTATCATCTCGTCGGTAATATTTGACAACATTCCTAACCAGTTGGCCTCAACGTCTCCGTCGGACTTTTATATACATCAATAACGTAATTTAACCTAACCTAAACCAACGTAACATATCGGCGGTAATATTTGAAAACATTCCTGGCTTGTTGGCCTCTACTTCACCGTGAGACCTTCATATACATCAATAACGTAATATAACCTAACCTAACCCAACCTAACCTTTCGGCGCTATTCTTTGACAACATTTCTGGCGAGTTGGCCTCTACGTCTCCGTGGGGCCTTCATATACATCAATAACGTAGTATAACCTAACCTAACCCAACCTAACACATCGGCGGTAATATTTGACAACATTCCTGGCGAGTTGGCCTCTACGTCACCGTGGGACCTTCATATACATCAATAACGTAATATAACCTAACCTAACCCAACCTAAGATCTCGGCACTAATATTTCACAACATTCCTGGCGAGTTGGCCTCTACGTCTCCGTGGGGCCTTCATATACATCAATAACGTAATATAACCTAACCTAACCCAACGTATCATCTCGGTACTAATATTTGACAACATTCCTGGCGAGTTGGCCTCTACGTCTCCGTGGGAGTTTTATGTACATCAATAACGTAATATAACCTAACCTAACCCAACCTAAGATCTCGGCACTAATATTTGACAACATTCCTGGCGAGTTGGCCTCTACGTCTCCGTGGGGCCTTCATATACATCAATAACGTAATATAACCTAACCTAACCCAACCCAACCTCTCGGCACTAATATTTGACAACATTCCTGGCGAGTTGGCCTCTACGTCTCCGTGGGTCTTTTATATACATCAATAACGTAATATAACCTAACCTAACCCAACCTAACATCTCGGCGGTAAAATTTGACAACATTCCTGGCGAGTTGGCCTCTACGTCTCCGTGGGACTTTTATATACATCAATAACGTAATTTAGCCTAACCTAAACCAACGTAACATCTCGGCGGTAATATTTGACAACATTCCTGGCTTGTTGGCCTCTATGTTTCCGTGGGACCTTTATATACATAAATAAGGTAATATAACCTAACCTAGCCCAACCTATCATCTCGGCGGTAATATTTGACAACATTCCTGGCGAGTTGGCCTCTACGTCTCCGTGGGACCTTCATATACATCAATAATGTAATATAACCTAACCTAACCCAACCTATCATCTCGGCGGTAATATTTGACAACATTCCTGGCGAGTTGGCCTCTACGCCTCCGTGGGACTTTTATATACATCAATAACGTAATTTAACCTAACCTAAACCAACGTAACATCTCGGCGGCAATATTTGACAACATTCCTGGCTTGTTGGCCTCTATGTTTCCGTGGGACCTTTATATACATCAATAACGTAATATAACCTAACCTAGCCCAACCTATCATCTCGGCGGTAATATTTGACAACATTCCTGTCTTGTTGGCCTCCATGTTTCCGTGGGGCCTTTATATACATCAATAACATAATATTACCTGTCCTAACCCAACCTAACATCTCGGCGGTAATATTTGACAACATTCCTGGCGAGTTGGACTCTACCTCTCAGTGGGACCTTCATATACATCAATAACGTAATTTAACCTAACCTAAACCAACGTAACATCTCGGTGGTAATATTTGACAACATTCCTGTCGAGTTGGCCTCTACGTCTCCGTGGGGCCTTCATATACATCAATAACGTAATATAACCTAACCTAACCCAACCTATCATCTCGGCGGTAATATTTGACAACATTCCTGGCGAGTTGGCCTCTACGTCTCCGTGGGGCCTTCATATACATCAATAACGTAATATAACCTAACCTAACCCAACCCAAAATCTCGGCACTAATATTTTACAACATTCCTGGCGAGTTGGCCTCTACGTCTCCGTGGGGCCTTCATATACATCAATAACGTAATATAACCTAACCTAACCCAACCTATCATCTCGGCGGTAATATTTGACAACATTCCTGGCGAGTTGGCCTCTACGTCTCCGTGGGGCCTTCATATACATCAATAACGTAATTTAACCTAACCTAATCCAACCTAACATCTCGGCGGTAATATTTGACAACATTCCTGTCTTGTTGCTCTCCATGTTTCCGTGGAGCCTTCATATACATCAATAACATAATATTACCTGACCTAACCCAACCTAAGATCTCGGCACTAATATTTGACAACATTCCTGGCGAGTTGGCCTCTACGTCTCCGTGGGGCCTTCATACACATCAATAACGTAATACAACCTAACCTAACCCAACCTATCATCTCGGCGGTAATATTTGACAACGTTCCTGGCGAGTTGGCCTCTACGTCTCCGTGGGAATTTTATATACATAAATAACGTTATATAACCTAACCTAACCCAACCTATCATCTCGGCGGTAATATTTGACAACATTCCTGGCGAGTTAGCCTCTACCTCTCCGTGTGGCCTTCATATACATCAATAACGTAATATAACCTAACCTAACCCAACCTATCATATCGGCGGTAATATTTGACAACATTCCTGGCGGGTTGGCCTCTACGTCTCCGCGCGGCTTTTATATACATCAATAACGTAATATAACCTAACCTAACCCAACCCAATCTCTCGGAACTAATATTTGACAACATTCCTGGCGAGTTGGCCTCTACGTCTCCGTGGGGCTTTTATATACATCAATAACGTAATATAACGTAACCTAACCCATCATAACGTCTCGGCGCTATTATGTGACAACATTCGAGGCGAGTTGTCCTCTACGTCTCCGTGGGAATTTTATATACATCAATAACGTAATATAACCTAACCTAATCCAACCTAACATCTCGGCACTAATATTTGACAACATTCCTGGCGAGTTGGCCTCTACCTCTCCGTGGGACCTTCATATACATCAATAACGTAATATATCCTAACCTAACCCAACCTATCATCTCGTCGGTAATATTTGACAACATTCCTAACCAGTTGGCCTCTACGTCTCCGTCGGACTTTTATATACATCAATAACGTAATTTAACCTAACCTAAACCAACGTAACATATCGGCGGTAATATTTGTAAACATTCCTGGCTTGTTGGCCTCTACTTCACCGTGAGACCTTCATATACATCAATAACGTAATATAACCTAACCTAACCCAACCTAACCTTTCGGCGCTATTCTTTGACAACATTTCTGGCGAGTTGGCCTCTACGTCTCCGTGGGGCCTTCATATACATCAATAACGTAGTATAACCTAACCTAACCCAACCTAACACATCGGCGGTAATATTTGACAACATTCCTGGCGAGTTGGCCTCTACGTCACCGTGGGACCTTCATATACATCAATAACGTAATATAACCTAACCTAACCCAACCTAAGATCTCGGCACTAATATGTCACAACATTCCTGGCGAGTTGGCCTCTACGTCCCCGTGGGGCCATCATATACATCAATAACGTAATATAACATAACCTAACCCAACCTATCATCTCGGTACTAATATTTGACAACATTCCTGGCGAGTTGGCCTCTACGTCTCCGTGGGAATTTTATGTACATCAATAACGTAATATAACCTAACCTAACCCAACCTAAGATCTCGGCACTAATATTTGACAACATTCCTGGCGAGTTGGCCTCTACGTCTCCGTGGGGCCTTCATATACATCAATAACGTAATATAACCTAACCTAACCCAACCTATCATCTCGGCGGTAATGTTTGACAACATTCCTGACGAGTTGGCCTCTACGTCTCCGTGGGACCTTCACATATATCAATAACGTAATATAACCTAAACTAACCCAACCTAACCTTTCGGCGCTATTATTTGACAACATTCCTGGCGGGTTGGCCTCTACGTCTCCGCGGGGCTTTTATATACATCAATAACGTAATATAACCTAACCTAACCCAACCCAATCTCTCGGAACTAATATTTGACAACATTCCTGGCGAGTTGGCCTCTACGTCTCCGTGGGGCTTTTATATACATCAATAACGTAATATAACGTAACCTAACCCATCATAACGTCTCGGCGCTATTATGTGACAACATTCGAGGCGAGTTGTCCTCTACGTCTCCGTGGGAATTTTATATACATCAATAACGTAATATAACCTAACCTAATCCAACCTAACATCTCGGCACTAATATTTGACAACATTCCTGGCGAGTTGGCCTCTACCTCTCCGTGGGACCTTCATATACATCAATAACGTAATATATCCTAACCTAACCCAACCTGTCATCTCGTCGGTAATATTTGACAACATTCCTAACCAGTTGGCCTCTACGTCTCCATCGGACTTTTATATACATCAATAACGTAATTTAACCTAACGTAAACCAACGTAACATATCGGCGGTAATATTTGAAAACATTCCTGGCTTGTTGGCCTCTACTTCACCGTGAGACCTTCATATACATCAATAACGTAATATAACCTAACCTAACCCAACCTAACCTTTCGGCGCTATTCTTTGACAACATTTCTGGCGAGTTGGCCTCTACGTCTCCGTGGGGCCTTCATATACATCAATAACGTAGTATAACCTAACCTAACCCAACCTAACACATCGGCGGTAATATTTGACAACATTCCTGGCGAGTTGGCCTCTACGTCACCGTGGGACCTTCATATACATCAATAACGTAATATAACCTAACCTAACCCAACCTAAGATCTCGGCACTAATATTTGACAACATTCCTGGCGAGTTGGCCTCTACGTCTCCGTGGGGCTTTTATATACATCAATAACGTAATATAACCTAACCTAACCCAACCTGTCATCTCGGCGGTAATATTTGACAACATTCCTGGCGAGTTGGCCTCTACGTCTCCGTGGGGCCTTCATATACATCAATAACGTAATATAACCTAACCTAACCCAACCTATCATCTCGGCGGTAATGTTTGACAACATTCCTGACGAGTTGGCCTCTACGTCTCCGTGGGACTTTTATATACATCAATAACGTAATTCAACCTAACCTAACCCAACCTAACATCTCGGCGGTAATATTTGACAACATTCCTGGCGAATTGGCCTCTACGTCTCCGTGGGGCTTTTATATACATCAATAACGTAATATTACCTAACCTAACCCAACCTAACATCTCGGCGGTAATATTTGACAACATTCCTGGCGAGTTGGCCTCTACGTCTCCGTGGGGCTTTTATATACATCAATAACGTAATATAACCTAATATAACGCGATCCAACCACTCGGCGCTATTATGTGACAACATTCCTGGCGAGTTGGCCTCTACGTCTCCGTGGGACCTTCACATATATCAATAACGTAATATAACCTAAACTAACCCAACCTAACCTTTCGGCGCTATTATTTGACAACATTCCTGGCGGGTTGGCCTCTACGTCTCCGCGGGGCTTTTATATACATCAATAACGTAATATAACCTAACCTAACCCAACCCAATCTCTCGGAACTAATATTTGACAACATTCCTGGCGAGTTGGCCTCTACGTCTCCGTGGGGCTTTTATATACATCAATAACGTAATATAACGTAACCTAACCCCTCATAACGTCTAGGCGCTATTATGTGACAACATTCGAGGCGAGTTGTCCTCTACGTCTGCGTGGGAATTTTATATACCTCAATAACGTAATATAACCTAACCTAATCCAACCTAACATCTCGGCACTAATATTTGACAACATTCCTGGCGAGATGGCCTCTACCTCTCCGTTGGACCTTCATATACATCAATAACGTAATATATCCTAACCTAACCCAACCTGTCATCTCGTCGGTAATATTTGACAACATTCCTAACCAGTTGGCCTCTACGTCTCCATCGGACTTTTATATACATCAATAACGTAATTTAACCTAACGTAAACCAACGTAACATATCGGCGGTAATATTTGAAAACATTCCTGGCTTGTTGGCCTCTACTTCACCGTGAGACCTTCATATACATCAATAACGTAATATAACCTAACCTAACCCAACCTAACCTTTCGGCGCTATTCTTTGACAACATTTCTGGCGAGTTGGCCTCTACGTCTCCGTGGGGCCTTCATATACATCAATAACGTAGTATAACCTAACCTAACCCAACCTAACACATCGGCGGTAATATTTGACAACATTCCTGGCGAGTTGGCCTCTACGTCACCGTGGGACCTTCATATACATCAATAACGTAATATAACCTAACCTAACCCAACCTAAGATCTCGGCACTAATATTTGACAACATTCCTGGCGAGTTGGCCTCTACGTCTCCGTGGGTCTTTTATATACATCAATAACGTAATATAACCTAACCTAACCCAACCTAACATCTCGGCGGTAAAATTTGACAACATTCCTGGCGAGTTGGCCTCTACGTCTCCGTGGGAATTTTATATACATCAATATCGTAATATAACCTAACCTAACCCAACCTAACATCTCGGCGGTAATATTTGACAACATTCCTGGCGAATTGGCCTCTACGTCTCCGTGGGGCTTTTATATACATCAATAACGTAATATTACCTAACCTAATCCAACCTAACATCTCGGCGGTAATATTTGACAACATTCCTGGCGAGTTGGCCTCTACCTCTCCGTGTGGCCTTCATATACATCAATAACGTAATATAACCAAACCTAACCCAACCTATCATATCGGCGGTAATATTTGACAACATTCCTGACGAGTTGGCCTCTACGTCTCCGTGGGACTTTTATATACATCAATAACGTAATTTAACCTAACCTAAACCAACGTAACATCTCGGCGGTAATATTTGACGACATTCCTGTCTTGTTGCCCTCCATGTTTCCGTGGGACCTTCATATACATCAATAACATAATATTACCTGACCTAACCCAACCTAAGATCTCGTCACTAATATTTGACAACATTCCTGGCGAATTGGCCTCTACGTCTCCGTGGGAACTTCATATACATCAATAACGTAATATAACCTAACCTAACCCAACCTAAGATCTCGGCACTAATATTTTACAACATTCCTGGCGAGTTGGCCTCTACGTCTCCGTGGGAATTTTATATACATCAATAACGTAATATTACCTAACTTAACCCAACCTAACATCTCGGCACTAATATTTGACAACATTCCTGGCGAGTTGGCCTCTACCTCTCAGTGGGACCTTCATATACATCAATAACGTAATTTAACCTAACCTAAACCAACGTAACATCTCGGCGGTAATATTTGACAACATTCCTGGCGAGTTGGCCTCTACCTCTCCGTAGGACCTTCATATACATCAATAACGTAATTTAACCTAACCTAAACCAACCTGTCATCTCGGCGGTAATATTTGACAACATTCCTGGCGAGTTGGCCTCTACGTCTCCGTGGGGCCTTCATATACATCAATAACGTAATATAACCTAACCTAACCCAACCTATCATCTCGGCGGTAATGTTTGACAACATTCCTGACGAGTTGGCCTCTACGTCTCCGTGGGACTTTTATATACATCAATAACGTAATTCAACCTAACCTAACCCAACCTAACATCTCGGCGGTAATATTTGACAACATTCCTGGCGAATTGGCCTCTACGTCTCCGTGGGGCTTTTATATACATCAATAACGTAATATTACCTAACCTAACCCAACCTAACATCTCGGCGGTAATATTTGACAACATTCCTGGCGAGTTGGCCTCTACGTCTCCGTGGGGCTTTTATATACATCAATAACGTAATATAACCTAATATAACGCGATCCAACCACTCGGCGCTATTATGTGACAACATTCCTGGCGAGTTGGCCTCTACGTCTCCGTGGGACCTTCACATATATCAATAACGTAATATAACCTAACCTAATCCAACCTAACATCTCGGCACTAATATTTGACAACATTCCTGGCGAGTTGGCCTCTACCTCTCCGTGGGACCTTCATATACATCAATAACGTAATATATCCTAACCTAACCCAACCTGTCATCTCGTCGGTAATATTTGACAACATTCCTAACCAGTTGGCCTCTACGTCTCCATCGGACTTTTATATACATCAATAACGTAATTTAACCTAACCTAAACCAACGTAACATATCGGCGGTAATATTTGAAAACATTCCTGGCTTGTTGGCCTCTACTTTACCGTGAGACCTTCATATACATCAATAACGTAATATAACCTAACCTAACCCAACCTAACCTTTCGGCGCTATTCTTTGACAACATTTCTGGCGAGATGGCCTCTACGTCTCCGTGGGGCCTTCATATACATCAATAACGTAGTGTAACCTAACCTAACCCAACCTAACACATCGGCGGTAATATTTGACAACATTCCTGGCGAGTTGGCCTCTACGTCACCGTGGGACCTTCATATACATCAATAACGTAATATAACCTAACCTAACCCAACCTAAGATCTCGGCACTAATATTTGACAACATTCCTGGCGAGTTGGCCTCTACGTCTCCGTGGGTCTTTTATATACATCAATAACGTAATATAACCTAACCTAACCCAACCTAACATCTCGGCGGTAATATTTGACAACATTCCTGGCGAATTGGCCTCTACGTCTCCGTGGGGCATTTATATACATCAATAACGTAATATAACCTAACCTAGCCCAACCTAACATCTCGGCGGTAATATTTGACAACATTCCTGGCGAATTGGCCTCTACCTCTCCGTGTGGCCTTCATATACATCAATAACGTATTATTACCTAACCTAACCCAACCTAACATCTCGGCGGTAATATTTGACAACATTCCTGGCGAGTTGGCCTCTACGTCTCCGTGGGGCTTTTATATACATCAATAACGTAATATTACCTAACCTAACCCAACCTAACATCTCGGCGGTAATATTTGACAACATTCCTGGCGAGTTGGCCTCTACGTCTCCGTGGGGCTTTTATATACATCAATAACGTAATATAACCTAATATAACGCGATCCAACCACTCGGCGCTATTATGCGACAACATTCCTGGCGAGTTGGCCTCTACGTCTCCGTGGGACCTTCACATATATCAATAACGTAATATAACCTAAACTAACCCAACCTAACCTTTCGGCGCTATTATTTGACAGCATTCCTGGCGGGTTGGCCTCTACGTCTCCGCGGGGCTTTTATATACATCAATAACGTAATATAACCTAACCTAACCCAACCCAATCTCTCGGAACTAACATTTGACAACATTCCTGGCGAGTTGGCCTCTACGTCTCCGTGGGGCTTTTATATACATCAATAACGTAATATAACGTAACCTAACCCATCATAACGTCTCGGCGCTATTATGTGACAACATTCGAGGCGAGTTGTCCTCTACGTCTCCGTGGGAATTTTATATACATCAATAACGTAATATAACCTAACCTAATCCAACCTAACATCTCGGCACTAATATTTGACAACATTCCTGGCGAGTTGGCCTCTACCTCTCCGTGGGACCTTCATATACATCAATAACGTAATATATCCTAACCTAACCCAACCTGTCATCTCGTCGGTAATATTTGACAACATTCCTGGCGAGTTGGCCTCTACGTCACCGTGGGACCTTCATATACATCAATAACGTAATATAACCTAACCTAACCCAACCTAAGATCTCGGCACTAATATTTGACAACATTCCTGGCGAGTTGGCCTCTACGTCTCCGTGGGTCTTTTATATACATCAATAACGTAATATAACCTAACCTAACCCAACCTAACATCTCGGCGGTAAAATTTGACAACATTCGAGGCGAGTTGTCCTCTACGTCTCCGTGGGAATTTTATATACATCAATAACGTAATATAACCTAACCTAATCCAACCTAACATCTCGGCACTAATATTTGACAACATTCCTGGCGAGTTGGCCTCTACCTCTCCGTGGGACCTTCATATACATCAATAACGTAATATATCCTAACCTAACCCAACCTGTCATCTCGTCGGTAATATTTGACAACATTCCTAACCAGTTGGCCTCTACGTCTCCATCGGAATTTTATATACATCAATAACGTAATTTAACCTAACCTAAACCAACGTAACATATCGGCGGTAATATTTGAAAACATTCCTGGCTTGTTGGCCTCTACTTTACCGTGAGACCTTCATATACATCAATAACGTAATATAACCTAACCTAACCCAACCTAACCTTTCGGCGCTATTCTTTGACAACATTTCTGGCGAGATGGCCTCTACGTCTCCGTGGGGCCTTCATATACATCAATAACGTAGTGTAACCTAACCTAACCCAACCTAACACATCGGCGGTAATATTTGACAACATTCCTGGCGAGTTGGCCTCTACGTCACCGTGGGACCTTCATATACATCAATAACGTAATATAACCTAACCTAACCCAACCTAAGATCTCGGCACTAATATTTGACAACATTCCTGGCGAGTTGGCCTCTACGTCTCCGTGGGTCTTTTATATACATCAATAACGTAATATAACCTAACCTAACCCAACCTAACATCTCGGCGGTAAAATTTGACAACATTCCTGGCGAGTTGGCCTCTACGTCTCCGTGGGAATTTTATATACATCAATAACGTAATATAACCTAACCTAGCCCAACCTAACATCTCGGCGGTAATATTTGACAACATTCCTGGCGAATTGGCCTCTACGTCTCCGTGGGGCATTTATATACATCAATAACGTAATATTACCTAACCTAATCCAACCTAACATCTCGGCGGTAATATTTGACAACATTCCTGGCGAGTTGGCCTCTACCTCTCCGTGTGGCCTTCATATACATCAATAACGTAATATTACCTAACCTAACCCAACCTAACATCTCGGCGGTAATATTTGACAACATTCCTGGCGAGTTGGCCTCTGCGTCTCCGTGGGGCTTTTATATACATCAATAACGTAATATAACCTAATATAACGCGATCCAACCACTCGGCGCTATTATGTGACAACATTCCTGGCGAGTTGGCCTCTACGTCTCCGTGGGACCTTCACATATATCAATAACGTAATATAACCTAAACTAACCCAACCTAACCTTTCGGCGCTATTATTTGACAGCATTCCTGGCGGGTTGGCCTCTACGTCTCCGCGGGGCTTTTATATACATCAATAACGTAATATAACCTAACCTAACCCAACCCAATCTCTCGGAACTAACATTTGACAACATTCCTGGCGAGTTGGCCTCTACGTCTCCGTGGGGCTTTTATATACATCAATAACGTAATATAACGTAACCTAACCCATCATAACGTCTCGGCGCTATTATGTGACAACATTCGAGGCGAGTTGTCCTCTACGTCTCCGTGGGAATTTTATATACATCAATAACGTAATATAACCTAACCTAATCCAACCTAACATCTCGGCACTAATATTTGACAACATTCCTGGCGAGTTGGCCTCTACCTCTCCGTGGGACCTTCATATACATCAATAACGTAATATATCCTAACCTAACCCAACCTGTCATCTCGTCGGTAATATTTGACAACATTCCTAACCAGTTGGCCTCTACGTCTCCATCGGACTTTTATATACATCAATAACGTAATTTAACCTAACCTAAACCAACGTAACATATCGGCGGTAATATTTGAAAACATTCCTGGCTTGTTGGCCTCTACTTTACCGTGAGACCTTCATATACATCAATAACGTAATATAACCTAACCTAACCCAACCTAACCTTTCGGCGCTATTCTTTGACAACATTTCTGGCGAGTTGGCCTCTACGTCTCCGTGGGGCCTTCATATACATCAATAACGTAGTACAACCTAACCTAACCCAACCTAACACATCGGCGGTAATATTTGACAACATTCCTGGCGAGTTGGCCTCTACGTCACCGTGGGACCTTCATATACATCAATAACGTAATATAACCTAACCTAACCCAACCTAAGATCTCGGCACTAATATTTGACAACATTCCTGGCGAGTTGGCCTCTACGTCTCCGTGGGTCTTTTATATACATCAATAACGTAATATAACCTAACCTAACCCAACCTAACATCTCGGCGGCAAAATTTGACAACATTCCTGGCGAGTTGGCCTCTACGTCTCCGTGGGAATTTTATATACATCAATAACGTAATATTACCTAACCTAACCCAACCTAACATCTCGGCGGTAATATTTGACAACATTCCTGGCGAATTGGCCTCTACGTCTCCGTGGGGCTTTTATATACATCAATAACGTAATATTACCTAACCTAACCCAACCTAACATCTCGGCTGTAATATTTGACAACATTCCTGGCGAGTTGGCCTCTACGTCTCCGTGGGGCTTTTATATACATCAATAACGTAATATAACCTAATATAACGCGATCCAACCACTCGGCGCTATTATGTGACAACATTCCTGGCGAGTTGGCCTCTACGTCTCCGTGGGACCTTCACATATATCAATAACGTAATTTAACCTAACCTAAACCAACATAACATCTCGGCGGTAATATTTGACGACATTCCTGTCTTGTTGCCCTCCATGTTTCCGTGGGACCTTCATATACATCAATAACATAATATTACCTGACCTAACCCAACCTAAGATCTCGGCACTAATATTTGACAACATTCCTGGCGAGTTGGCCTCTACGTCTCCGTGGGAACTTCATATACATCAATAACGTAATATAACCTAACCTAACCCAACCTAAGATCTCGGCACTAATATTTTACAACATTCCTGGCGAGTTGGCCTCTACGTCTCCGTGGGAATTTTATATACATCAATAACGTAATATTACCTAACTTAACCCAACCTAACATCTCGGCACTAATATTTGACAACATTCCTGGCGAGTTGGCCTCTACCTCTCAGTGGGACCTTCATATACATCAATAACGTAATATAACCTAACCTAACCCAACCTAAGATCTCGGCACTAATATTTGACAACATTCCTGGCGATTTGGCCTCTACGTCTCCGTGGGTCTTTTATATACATCAATAACGTAATATAACCTAACCTAACCCAACCTAACATCTCGGCGGTAAAATTTGACAACATTCCTGGCGAGTTGGCCTCTACGTCTCCGTGGGAATTTTATATACATCAATAACGTAATATAACCTAACCTAACCCAACCTAACATCTCGGCGGTAATATTTGACAACATTCCTGGCGAATTGGCCTCTACGTCTCCGTGGGGCTTTTATATACATCAATAACGTAATATTACCTAACCTAATCCAACCTAACATCTCGGCGGTAATATTTGACAACATTTCTGGCGAGTTGGCCTCTACGTCTCCGTGGAGCCTTCATATACATCAATAACGTAGTATAACCTAACCTAACCCAACCTAACATCTCGGCGGTAATATTTGACAACATTCCTGGCGAGTTGGCCTCTACGTCTCCGTGGGTCTTTTATATACATCAATAACGTAATATAACCTAACCTAACCCAACCTAACATCTCGGCGGCAAAATTTGACAACATTCCTGGCGAGTTGGCCTCTACGTCTCCGTGGGAATTTTATATACATCAATAACGTAATATTACCTAACCTAACCCAACCTAACATCTCGGCGGTAATATTTGACAACATTCCTGGCGAATTGGCCTCTACGTCTCCGTGGGGCTTTTATATACATCAATAACGTAATATTACCTAACCTAACCCAACCTAACATCTCGGCGGTAATATTTGACAACATTCCTGGCGAGTTGGCCTCTACGTCTCCGTGGGGCTTTTATATACATCAATAACGTAATATAACCTAATATAACGCGATCCAACCACTCGGCGCTATTATGTGACAACATTCCTGGCGAGTTGGCCTCTACGTCTCCGTGGGACCTTCACATATATCAATAACGTAATTTAACCTAACCTAAACCAACATAACATCTCGGCGGTAATATTTGACGACATTCCTGTCTTGTTGCCCTCCATGTTTCCGTGGGACCTTCATATACATCAATAACATAATATTACCTGACCTAACCCAACCTAAGATCTCGGCACTAATATTTGACAACATTCCTGGCGAGTTGGCCTCTACGTCTCCGTGGGAACTTCATATACATCAATAACGTAATATAACCTAACCTAACCCAACCTAAGATCTCGGCACTAATATTTTACAACATTCCTGGCGAGTTGGCCTCTACGTCTCCGTGGGAATTTTATATACATCAATAACGTAATATTACCTAACTTAACCCAACCTAACATCTCGGCACTAATATTTGACAACATTCCTGGCGAGTTGGCCTCTACCTCTCAGTGGGACCTTCATATACATCAATAACGTAATATAACCTAACCTAACCCAACCTAAGATCTCGGCACTAATATTTGACAACATTCCTGGCGATTTGGCCTCTACGTCTCCGTGGGTCTTTTATATACATCAATAACGTAATATAACCTAACCTAACCCAACCTAACATCTCGGCGGTAAAATTTGACAACATTCCTGGCGAGTTGGCCTCTACGTCTCCGTGGGAATTTTATATACATCAATAACGTAATATAACCTAACCTAACCCAACCTAACATCTCGGCGGTAATATTTGACAACATTCCTGGCGAATTGGCCTCTACGTCTCCGTGGGGCTTTTATATACATCAATAACGTAATATTACCTAACCTAATCCAACCTAACATCTCGGCGGTAATATTTGACAACATTCCTGGCGAGTTGGCCTCTACCTCTCCGTGTGGCCTTCATATACATCAATAACGTAATATAACCTAACCTAACCCAACCTATCATATCGGCGGTAATATTTGACAACATTCCTGACGAGTTGGCCTCTACGTCTCCGTGGGACTTTTATATACACCAATAACGTAATTTAACGTATCCTAACCCAACCTAACATCTCGGCACTAATATTTGACAACATTCCTGTCGAGTTGGCCTCTACGTCTCCGTGGGTCCTTCACATACATCAATAACGTAATTTAACCTAACCTAAACCAACGTAACATCTCGGCTGTAATATTTGACAACATTCCTGGCTTGTTGGCCTCTATGTTTCCGTGGGACCTTTATATACATCAATAAGGTAATATAACCTAACCTAACCCAACCTAACACATCGGCGGTAATATTTGACAACATTCCTGGCGAGTTGGCCTCTACGTCACCGTGGGATCTTCATATACATCAATAACGTAATATTACCTAACCTAACCCAACCCAACATCTCGGCACTTATATTTGACAACATTCCTGGCGAGTTGGCCTCTACCTCTCCGTAGGACCTTCATATACATCAATAACGTAATTTAACCTAACCTAAACCAACATAACATCTCGGCGGTAATATTTGACGACATTCCTGTCTTGTTGCCCTCCATGTTTCCGTGGGACCTTCATATACATCAATAACATAATATTACCTGACCTAACCCAACCTAAGATCTCGGCACTAATATTTGACAACATTCCTGGCGAGTTGGCCTCTACGTCTCCGTGGGAACTTCATATACATCAATAACGTAATATAACCTAACCTAACCCAACCTAAGATCTCGGCACTAATATTTTACAACATTCCTGGCGAGTTGGCCTCTACGTCTCCGTGGGAATTTTATATACATCAATAACGTAATATTACCTAACTTAACCCAACCTAACATCTCGGCACTAATATTTGACAACATTCCTGGCGAGTTGGCCTCTACCTCTCAGTGGGACCTTCATATACATCAATAACGTAATTTAACCTAACCTAAACCAACGTAACATCTCGGCGGTAATATTTGACAACATTCCTGGCGAGTTGGCCTCTACCTCTCCGTAGGACCTTCATATACATCAATAACGTAATTTAACCTAACCTAAACCAACCTGTCATCTCGGCGGTAATATTTGACAACATTCCTGGCGAGTTGGCCTCTACGTCTCCGTGGGGCCTTCATATACATCAATAACGTAATATAACCTAACCTAACCCAACCTATCATCTCGGCGGTAATGTTTGACAACATTCCTGACGAGTTGGCCTCTACGTCTCCGTGGGACTTTTATATACATCAATAACGTAATTCAACCTAACCTAACCCAACCTAACATCTCGGCGGTAATATTTGACAACATTCCTGGCGAATTGGCCTCTACGTCTCCGTGGGGCTTTTATATACATCAATAACGTAATATTACCTAACCTAACCCAACCTAACATCTCGGCGGTAATATTTGACAACATTCCTGGCGAGTTGGCCTCTACGTCTCCGTGGGGCTTTTATATACATCAATAACGTAATATAACCTAATATAACGCGATCCAACCACTCGGCGCTATTATGTGACAACATTCCTGGCGAGTTGGCCTCTACGTCTCCGTGGGACCTTCACATATATCAATAACGTAATATAACCTAACCTAATCCAACCTAACATCTCGGCACTAATATTTGACAACATTCCTGGCGAGTTGGCCTCTACCTCTCCGTGGGACCTTCATATACATCAATAACGTAATATATCCTAACCTAACCCAACCTGTCATCTCGTCGGTAATATTTGACAACATTCCTAACCAGTTGGCCTCTACGTCTCCATCGGACTTTTATATACATCAATAACGTAATTTAACCTAACCTAAACCAACGTAACATATCGGCGGTAATATTTGAAAACATTCCTGGCTTGTTGGCCTCTACTTTACCGTGAGACCTTCATATACATCAATAACGTAATATAACCTAACCTAACCCAACCTAACCTTTCGGCGCTATTCTTTGACAACATTTCTGGCGAGATGGCCTCTACGTCTCCGTGGGGCCTTCATATACATCAATAACGTAGTGTAACCTAACCTAACCCAACCTAACACATCGGCGGTAATATTTGACAACATTCCTGGCGAGTTGGCCTCTACGTCACCGTGGGACCTTCATATACATCAATAACGTAATATAACCTAACCTAACCCAACCTAAGATCTCGGCACTAATATTTGACAACATTCCTGGCGAGTTGGCCTCTACGTCTCCGTGGGTCTTTTATATACATCAATAACGTAATATAACCTAACCTAACCCAACCTAACATCTCGGCGGTAATATTTGACAACATTCCTGGCGAATTGGCCTCTACGTCTCCGTGGGGCATTTATATACATCAATAACGTAATATAACCTAACCTAGCCCAACCTAACATCTCGGCGGTAATATTTGACAACATTCCTGGCGAATTGGCCTCTACCTCTCCGTGTGGCCTTCATATACATCAATAACGTATTATTACCTAACCTAACCCAACCTAACATCTCGGCGGTAATATTTGACAACATTCCTGGCGAGTTGGCCTCTACGTCTCCGTGGGGCTTTTATATACATCAATAACGTAATATTACCTAACCTAACCCAACCTAACATCTCGGCGGTAATATTTGACAACATTCCTGGCGAGTTGGCCTCTACGTCTCCGTGGGGCTTTTATATACATCAATAACGTAATATAACCTAATATAACGCGATCCAACCACTCGGCGCTATTATGCGACAACATTCCTGGCGAGTTGGCCTCTACGTCTCCGTGGGACCTTCACATATATCAATAACGTAATATAACCTAAACTAACCCAACCTAACCTTTCGGCGCTATTATTTGACAGCATTCCTGGCGGGTTGGCCTCTACGTCTCCGCGGGGCTTTTATATACATCAATAACGTAATATAACCTAACCTAACCCAACCCAATCTCTCGGAACTAACATTTGACAACATTCCTGGCGAGTTGGCCTCTACGTCTCCGTGGGGCTTTTATATACATCAATAACGTAATATAACGTAACCTAACCCATCATAACGTCTCGGCGCTATTATGTGACAACATTCGAGGCGAGTTGTCCTCTACGTCTCCGTGGGAATTTTATATACATCAATAACGTAATATAACCTAACCTAATCCAACCTAACATCTCGGCACTAATATTTGACAACATTCCTGGCGAGTTGGCCTCTACCTCTCCGTGGGACCTTCATATACATCAATAACGTAATATATCCTAACCTAACCCAACCTGTCATCTCGTCGGTAATATTTGACAACATTCCTGGCGAGTTGGCCTCTACGTCACCGTGGGACCTTCATATACATCAATAACGTAATATAACCTAACCTAACCCAACCTAAGATCTCGGCACTAATATTTGACAACATTCCTGGCGAGTTGGCCTCTACGTCTCCGTGGGTCTTTTATATACATCAATAACGTAATATAACCTAACCTAACCCAACCTAACATCTCGGCGGTAAAATTTGACAACATTCGAGGCGAGTTGTCCTCTACGTCTCCGTGGGAATTTTATATACATCAATAACGTAATATAACCTAACCTAATCCAACCTAACATCTCGGCACTAATATTTGACAACATTCCTGGCGAGTTGGCCTCTACCTCTCCGTGGGACCTTCATATACATCAATAACGTAATATATCCTAACCTAACCCAACCTGTCATCTCGTCGGTAATATTTGACAACATTCCTAACCAGTTGGCCTCTACGTCTCCATCGGAATTTTATATACATCAATAACGTAATTTAACCTAACCTAAACCAACGTAACATATCGGCGGTAATATTTGAAAACATTCCTGGCTTGTTGGCCTCTACTTTACCGTGAGACCTTCATATACATCAATAACGTAATATAACCTAACCTAACCCAACCTAACCTTTCGGCGCTATTCTTTGACAACATTTCTGGCGAGATGGCCTCTACGTCTCCGTGGGGCCTTCATATACATCAATAACGTAGTGTAACCTAACCTAACCCAACCTAACACATCGGCGGTAATATTTGACAACATTCCTGGCGAGTTGGCCTCTACGTCACCGTGGGACCTTCATATACATCAATAACGTAATATAACCTAACCTAACCCAACCTAAGATCTCGGCACTAATATTTGACAACATTCCTGGCGAGTTGGCCTCTACGTCTCCGTGGGTCTTTTATATACATCAATAACGTAATATAACCTAACCTAACCCAACCTAACATCTCGGCGGTAAAATTTGACAACATTCCTGGCGAGTTGGCCTCTACGTCTCCGTGGGAATTTTATATACATCAATAACGTAATATAACCTAACCTAGCCCAACCTAACATCTCGGCGGTAATATTTGACAACATTCCTGGCGAATTGGCCTCTACGTCTCCGTGGGGCATTTATATACATCAATAACGTAATATTACCTAACCTAATCCAACCTAACATCTCGGCGGTAATATTTGACAACATTCCTGGCGAGTTGGCCTCTACCTCTCCGTGTGGCCTTCATATACATCAATAACGTAATATTACCTAACCTAACCCAACCTAACATCTCGGCGGTAATATTTGACAACATTCCTGGCGAGTTGGCCTCTGCGTCTCCGTGGGGCTTTTATATACATCAATAACGTAATATAACCTAATATAACGCGATCCAACCACTCGGCGCTATTATGTGACAACATTCCTGGCGAGTTGGCCTCTACGTCTCCGTGGGACCTTCACATATATCAATAACGTAATATAACCTAAACTAACCCAACCTAACCTTTCGGCGCTATTATTTGACAGCATTCCTGGCGGGTTGGCCTCTACGTCTCCGCGGGGCTTTTATATACATCAATAACGTAATATAACCTAACCTAACCCAACCCAATCTCTCGGAACTAACATTTGACAACATTCCTGGCGAGTTGGCCTCTACGTCTCCGTGGGGCTTTTATATACATCAATAACGTAATATAACGTAACCTAACCCATCATAACGTCTCGGCGCTATTATGTGACAACATTCGAGGCGAGTTGTCCTCTACGTCTCCGTGGGAATTTTATATACATCAATAACGTAATATAACCTAACCTAATCCAACCTAACATCTCGGCACTAATATTTGACAACATTCCTGGCGAGTTGGCCTCTACCTCTCCGTGGGACCTTCATATACATCAATAACGTAATATATCCTAACCTAACCCAACCTGTCATCTCGTCGGTAATATTTGACAACATTCCTAACCAGTTGGCCTCTACGTCTCCATCGGACTTTTATATACATCAATAACGTAATTTAACCTAACCTAAACCAACGTAACATATCGGCGGTAATATTTGAAAACATTCCTGGCTTGTTGGCCTCTACTTTACCGTGAGACCTTCATATACATCAATAACGTAATATAACCTAACCTAACCCAACCTAACCTTTCGGCGCTATTCTTTGACAACATTTCTGGCGAGTTGGCCTCTACGTCTCCGTGGGGCCTTCATATACATCAATAACGTAGTACAACCTAACCTAACCCAACCTAACACATCGGCGGTAATATTTGACAACATTCCTGGCGAGTTGGCCTCTACGTCACCGTGGGACCTTCATATACATCAATAACGTAATATAACCTAACCTAACCCAACCTAAGATCTCGGCACTAATATTTGACAACATTCCTGGCGAGTTGGCCTCTACGTCTCCGTGGGTCTTTTATATACATCAATAACGTAATATAACCTAACCTAACCCAACCTAACATCTCGGCGGCAAAATTTGACAACATTCCTGGCGAGTTGGCCTCTACGTCTCCGTGGGAATTTTATATACATCAATAACGTAATATTACCTAACCTAACCCAACCTAACATCTCGGCGGTAATATTTGACAACATTCCTGGCGAATTGGCCTCTACGTCTCCGTGGGGCTTTTATATACATCAATAACGTAATATTACCTAACCTAACCCAACCTAACATCTCGGCTGTAATATTTGACAACATTCCTGGCGAGTTGGCCTCTACGTCTCCGTGGGGCTTTTATATACATCAATAACGTAATATAACCTAATATAACGCGATCCAACCACTCGGCGCTATTATGTGACAACATTCCTGGCGAGTTGGCCTCTACGTCTCCGTGGGACCTTCACATATATCAATAACGTAATTTAACCTAACCTAAACCAACATAACATCTCGGCGGTAATATTTGACGACATTCCTGTCTTGTTGCCCTCCATGTTTCCGTGGGACCTTCATATACATCAATAACATAATATTACCTGACCTAACCCAACCTAAGATCTCGGCACTAATATTTGACAACATTCCTGGCGAGTTGGCCTCTACGTCTCCGTGGGAACTTCATATACATCAATAACGTAATATAACCTAACCTAACCCAACCTAAGATCTCGGCACTAATATTTTACAACATTCCTGGCGAGTTGGCCTCTACGTCTCCGTGGGAATTTTATATACATCAATAACGTAATATTACCTAACTTAACCCAACCTAACATCTCGGCACTAATATTTGACAACATTCCTGGCGAGTTGGCCTCTACCTCTCAGTGGGACCTTCATATACATCAATAACGTAATATAACCTAACCTAACCCAACCTAAGATCTCGGCACTAATATTTGACAACATTCCTGGCGATTTGGCCTCTACGTCTCCGTGGGTCTTTTATATACATCAATAACGTAATATAACCTAACCTAACCCAACCTAACATCTCGGCGGTAAAATTTGACAACATTCCTGGCGAGTTGGCCTCTACGTCTCCGTGGGAATTTTATATACATCAATAACGTAATATAACCTAACCTAACCCAACCTAACATCTCGGCGGTAATATTTGACAACATTCCTGGCGAATTGGCCTCTACGTCTCCGTGGGGCTTTTATATACATCAATAACGTAATATTACCTAACCTAATCCAACCTAACATCTCGGCGGTAATATTTGACAACATTTCTGGCGAGTTGGCCTCTACGTCTCCGTGGAGCCTTCATATACATCAATAACGTAGTATAACCTAACCTAACCCAACCTAACATCTCGGCGGTAATATTTGACAACATTCCTGGCGAGTTGGCCTCTACGTCTCCGTGGGAACTTCATATACATCAATAACGTAATATAACCTAACCTAACCCAACCTAAGATCTCGGCACTAATATTTTACAACATTCCTGGCGAGTTGGCCTCTACGTCTCCGTGGGAATTTTATATACATCAATAACGTAATATTACCTAACCTAACCCAACCTAACATCTCGGCGGTAATATTTGACAACATTCCTGGCGAATTGGCCTCTACGTCTCCGTGGGGCTTTTATATACATCAATAACGTAATATTACCTAACCTAACCCAACCTAACATGTCGGCGGTAATATTTGACAACATTCCTGGCGAGTTGGCCTCTACGTCTCCGTGGGGCTTTTATATACATCAATAACGTAATATAACCTAATATAACGCGATCCAACCACTCGGCGCTATTATGTGACAACATTCCTGGCGAGTTGGCCTCTACGTCTCCGTGGGACCTTCACATATATCAATAACGTAATTTAACCTAACCTAAACCAACATAACATCTCGGCGGTAATATTTGACGACATTCCTGTCTTGTTGCCCTCCATGTTTCCGTGGGACCTTCATATACATCAATAACATAATATTACCTGACCTAACCCAACCTAAGATCTCGGCACTAATATTTGACAACATTCCTGGCGAGTTGGCCTCTACGTCTCCGTGGGAACTTCATATACATCAATAACGTAATATAACCTAACCTAACCCAACCTAAGATCTCGGCACTAATATTTTACAACATTCCTGGCGAGTTGGCCTCTACGTCTCCGTGGGAATTTTATATACATCAATAACGTAATATTACCTAACTTAACCCAACCTAACATCTCGGCACTAATATTTGACAACATTCCTGGCGAGTTGGCCTCTACCTCTCAGTGGGACCTTCATATACATCAATAACGTAATATAACCTAACCTAACCCAACCTAAGATCTCGGCACTAATATTTGACAACATTCCTGGCGATTTGGCCTCTACGTCTCCGTGGGTCTTTTATATACATCAATAACGTAATATAACCTAACCTAACCCAACCTAACATCTCGGCGGTAAAATTTGACAACATTCCTGGCGAGTTGGCCTCTACGTCTCCGTGGGAATTTTATATACATCAATAACGTAATATAACCTAACCTAACCCAACCTAACATCTCGGCGGTAATATTTGACAACATTCCTGGCGAATTGGCCTCTACGTCTCCGTGGGGCTTTTATATACATCAATAACGTAATATTACCTAACCTAATCCAACCTAACATCTCGGCGGTAATATTTGACAACATTCCTGGCGAGTTGGCCTCTACCTCTCCGTGTGGCCTTCATATACATCAATAACGTAATATAACCTAACCTAACCCAACCTATCATATCGGCGGTAATATTTGACAACATTCCTGACGAGTTGGCCTCTACGTCTCCGTGGGACTTTTATATACACCAATAACGTAATTTAACGTATCCTAACCCAACCTAACATCTCGGCACTAATATTTGACAACATTCCTGTCGAGTTGGCCTCTACGTCTCCGTGGGTCCTTCACATACATCAATAACGTAATTTAACCTAACCTAAACCAACGTAACATCTCGGCTGTAATATTTGACAACATTCCTGGCTTGTTGGCCTCTATGTTTCCGTGGGACCTTTATATACATCAATAAGGTAATATAACCTAACCTAACCCAACCTAACACATCGGCGGTAATATTTGACAACATTCCTGGCGAGTTGGCCTCTACGTCACCGTGGGATCTTCATATACATCAATAACGTAATATTACCTAACCTAACCCAACCCAACATCTCGGCACTTATATTTGACAACATTCCTGGCGAGTTGGCCTCTACCTCTCCGTAGGACCTTCATATACATCAATAACGTAATTTAACCTAACCTAAACCAACATAACATCTCGGCGGTAATATTTGACGACATTCCTGTCTTGTTGCCCTCCATGTTTCCGTGGGACCTTCATATACATCAATAACATAATATTACCTGACCTAACCCAACCTAAGATCTCGGCACTAATATTTGACAACATTCCTGGCGAGTTGGCCTCTACGTCTCCGTGGGAACTTCATATACATCAATAACGTAATATAACCTAACCTAACCCAACCTAAGATCTCGGCACTAATATTTTACAACATTCCTGGCGAGTTGGCCTCTACGTCTCCGTGGGAATTTTATATACATCAATAACGTAATATTACCTAACTTAACCCAACCTAACATCTCGGCACTAATATTTGACAACATTCCTGGCGAGTTGGCCTCTACCTCTCAGTGGGACCTTCATATACATCAATAACGTAATTTAACCTAACCTAAACCAACGTAACATCTCGGCGGTAATATTTGACAACATTCCTGGCGAGTTGGCCTCTACGTCTCCGTGGGGCCTTCATATACATCAATAACGTAATATAACCTAACCTAACCCAACCTGTCATCTCGGCGGTAATATTTGACAACATTCCTGGCGAGTTGGCCTCTACGTCTCCGTGGGGCCTTCATATACATCAATAACGTAATATAACCTAACCTAACCCAACCTATCATCTCGGCGGTAATGTTTGACAACATTCCTGGCGAGTTGGCCTCTACGCCTCCGTGGGACTTTTATATACATCAATAACGTAATTTAACCTAACCTAAACCAACGTAACATCTCGGCGGCAATATTTGACAACATTCCTGGCTTGTTGGCCTCTACGTTTCCGTGGGACCTTTATATACATCAATAACGTAATATAACCTAACCTAGCCCAACCTATCATCTCGGCGGTAATATTTGACAACATTCCTGTCTTGTTGGCCTCCATGTTTCCGTGGGGCCTTCACATACATCAATAACATAATATTACCTGTCCTAACCCAACCTAACATCTCGGCGGTAATATTTGACAACATTCCTGTCTTGTTGGCCTCCATGTTTCCGTGGGACCTTCATATACATCAATAACATAATATTACCTGACCTAACCCAACCTAAGATTTCGGCACTAATATTTGACAACATTCCTGGCGATTTGGCCTCTACGTCAACGTGGGACCTTCATATACATCAATAACGTAATATAACCTAACCTAACCCAACCTAAAATCTCGGCACTAATATTTTACAACATTCCTGGCGAGTTGGCCTCTACGTCTCCGTGGGAATTTTACATACATCAATAACGTAATATAACCTAACCTAACCCAACCTAAAATCTCGGCACTAATATTTGACAACATTCCTGGCGAGTTGGCCTCTACCTCTCAGTGGGACCTTCATATACGTCAATAACGTAATTTAACCTAACCTAATTCAACCTAACATCTCGGCGGTAATATTTGACAACATTTCTGGCGAGTTGGCCTCTACGTCTCCGTGGAGCCTTCATATACATCAATAACGTAGTATAACCTAACCTAACCCAACCTAACATCTCGGCGGTAATATTTGACAACATTCCTGGCGAGTTGGCCTCTACGTCTCCGTGGGGCCTTCATACACATCAATAACGTAATATAACCTAACCTAACCCAACCTATCATCTCGGCGGTAATATTTGACAACGTTCCTGGCGAGTTGGCCTCTACGTCTCCGTGGGAATTTTATATACATAAATAACGTAATATAACCTAACCTAACCCAACCTATCATCTCGGCGGTAATATTTGACAACATTCCTGGCGAGTTGGCCTCTACCTCTCCGTGTGGCCTTCATATACATCAATAACGTAATATAACCTAACCTAACCCAACCTATCATATCGGCGGTAATATTTGACAACATTCCTGACGAGTTGGCCTCTACGTCTCCGTAGGACTTTTATATACATCAATAACGTAATTCATCCTAACCTAACCCAACCTAACCTTTCGGCGCTATTATTTGACAACATTCCTGTCGAGATGGCCTCTACGTCTCCGTGGGACTTTTATATACATCAATAACGTAATATAACCTAACCTAACCCAACCCAAACTCTCGGAACTAATATTTGACAACATTCCTGGCGAGTTGGCCTCTACGTCTCCGTGGGGCTTTTATATACATCAATAACGTAATATAACGTAACCTAACCCATCATAACGTCTCGGCGCTATTATGTGACAACATTCGAGGCGAGTTGTCCTCTACGTCTCCGTGGGAATTTTATATACATCAATAACGTAATATAACCTAACCTAATCCAACCTAACATCTCGGCACTAATATTTGACAACATTCCTGGCGAGTTGGCCTCTACCTCTCCGTGGGACCTTCATATACATCAATAACGTAATATATCCTAACCTAACCCAACCTGTCATCTCGTCGGTAATATTTGACAACATTCCTAACCAGTTGGCCTCTACGTCTCCATCGGACTTTTATATACATCAATAACGTAATTTAACCTAACCTAAACCAACGTAACATATCGGCGGTAATATTTGAAAACATTCCTGGCTTGTTGGCCTCTACTTCACCGTGAGACCTTCATATACATCAATAACGTAATATAACCTAACCTAACCCAACCTAACCTTTCGGCGCTATTCTTTGACAACATTTCTGGCGAGTTGGCCTCTACGTCTCCGTGGGGCCTTCATATACATCAATAACGTAGTATAACCTAACCTAACCCAACCTAACACATCGGCGGTAATATTTGACAACATTCCTGGCGAGTTGGCCTCTACGTCACCGTGGGACCTTCATATACATCAATAACGTAATATAACCTAACCTAACCCAACCTAAGATCTCGGCACTAATATTTGACAACATTCCTGGCGAGTTGGCCTCTACGTCTCCGTGGGTCTTTTATATACATCAATAACGTAATATAACCTAACCTAACCCAACCTAACATCTCGGCGGTAAAATTTGACAACATTCCTGGCGAGTTGGCCTCTACGTCTCCGTGGGAATTTTATATACATCAATAATGTAATATAACCTAACCTAACCCAACCTAACATCTCGGCGGTAATATTTGACAACATTCCTGGCGAATTGGCCTCTACGTCTCCGTGGGGCTTTTATATACATCAATAACGTAATATTACCTAACCTAATCCAACCTAACATCTCGGCGGTAATATTTGACAACATTCCTGGCGAGTTGGCCTCTACCTCTCCGTGTGGCCTTCATATACATCAATAACGTAATAAAACCTAACCTAACCCAACCTATCATATCGGCGGTAATATTTGACAACATTCCTGACGAGTTGGCCTCTACGTCTCCGTGGGAGTTTTATATACATCAATAACGTAATTTAACCTAACCTAAACCAACCTAACTTCTCGGCGGTAATATTTGACAACATTCCTGGCTTGTTGGCCTCTATGTTTCCGTGGGACCTTTATATACATCAATAAGGTAATATAACCTAACCTAGCCCAACCTATCATCTCGGCGGTAATATTTGACAACATTCCTGGCGAGTTGGCCTCTACGTCTCCGTGGGACCTTCATATACATCAATAACGTAATATAACCTAACCTAAACCAACCTATCATCTCGGCGGTAATATTTGACAACATTCCTGGCGAGTTGGCCTCTACGTCTACGTGGGGCCTTCATATACATCAATAACGTAGTATAAACTAACCTAACCCAACCTAACACATCGGCGGTAATATTTGACAACATTCCTGGCGAGTTGGCCTCTACGTCACCGTGGGATCTTCATATACATCGATAACGTAATATTACCTAACCTAACCCAACCCAACATCTCGGCACTTATATTTGACAACATTCCTGGCGAGTTGGCCTCTACCTCTCCGTAGGACCTTCATATACATCAATAACGTAATTTAACCTAAGCTAAACCAACATAACATCTCGGCGGTAATATTTGACAACATTCCTGTCTTGTTGCCCTCCATGTTTCCGTGGGACCTTCATATACATCAATAACATAATATTACCTGACCTAACCCAACCTAAGATCTCGGCACTAATATCTGACAACATTCCTGGCGAGTTGGCCTCTACGTCTCCGTGGGAACTTCATATACATCAATAACGTAATATAACCTAACCTAACCCAACCTAAGATCTCGGCACTAATATTTTACAACATTCCTGGCGAGTTGGCCTCTACGTCTCCGTGGGAATTTTATATACATCAATAACGTAATATTACCTAACTTAACCCAACCTAACATCTCGGCACTAATATTTGACAACATTCCTGGCGAGTTGGCCTCTACCTCTCAGTGGGACCTTCATATACATCAATAACGTAATATAACCTAACCTAACCCAACCTAAGATCTCGGCACTAATATTTGACAACATTCCTGGCGAGTTGGCCTCTACGTCTCCGTGGGTCTTTTATATACATCAATAACGTAATATAACCTAACCTAACCCAACCTAACATCTCGGCGGTAAAATTTGACAACATTCCTGGCGAGTTGGCCTCTACGTCTCCGTGGGAATTTTATATACATCAATAACGTAATATAACCTAACCTAACCCAACCTAACATCTCGGCGGTAATATTTGACAACATTCCTGGCGAATTGGCCTCTACGTCTCCGTGGGGCTTTTATATACATCAATAACGTAATATTACCTAACCTAATCCAACCTAACATCTCGGCGGTAATATTTGACAACATTCCTGGCGAGTTGGCCTCTACCTCTCCGTGTGGCCTTCATATACATCAATAACGTAATATAACCTAACCTAACCCAACCTATCATATCGGCGGTAATATTTGACAACATTCCTGACGAGTTGGCCTCTACGTCTCCGTGGGACTTTTATATACATCAATAACGTAATTTAACCTAACCTAAACCAACGTAACATCTCGGCTGTAATATTTGACAACATTCCTGGCTTGTTGGCCTCTATGTTTCCGTGGGACCTTTATATACATCAATAAGGTAATATAACCTAACCTAGCCCAACCTATCATCTCGGCGGTAATATTTGATAACATTCCTGGCGAGTTGGCCTCTACGTCTCCGTGGGACCTTCATATACATCAATAACGTAATATAACCTAACCTAAACCAACCTATCATCTCGGCGGTAATATTTGACAACATTCCTGGCGAGTTGGCCTCTACGTCTCCGTGGGGCCTTCATATACATCAATAACGTAGTATAAACTAACCTAACCCAACCTAACACATCGGCGGTAATATTTGACAACATTCCTGGCGAGTTGGCCTCTACGTCACCGTGGGATCTTCATATACATCAATAACGTAATATTACCTAACCTAACCCAACCCAACATCTCGGCACTTATATTTGACAACATTCCTGGCGAGTTGGCCTCTACCTCTCCGTAGGACCTTCATATACATCAATAACGTAATTTAACCTAACCTAAACCAACATAACATCTCGGCGGTAATATTTGACGACATTCCTGTCTTGTTGCCCTCCATGTTTCCGTGGGACCTTCATATACATCAATAACATAATATTACCTGACCTAACCCAACCTAAGATCTCGGCACTAATATTTGACAACATTCCTGGCGAGTTGGCCTCTACGTCTCCGTGGGAACTTCATATACATCAATAACGTAATATAACCTAACCTAACCCAACCTAAGATCTCGGCACTAATATTTTACAACATTCCTGGCGAGTTGGCCTCTACGTCTCCGTGGGAATTTTATATACATCAATAACGTAATATTACCTAACTTAACCCAACCTAACATCTCGGCACTAATATTTGACAACATTCCTGGCGAGTTGGCCTCTACCTCTCAGTGGGACCTTCATATACATCAATAACGTAATTTAACCTAACCTAAACCAACGTAACATCTCAGCGGTAATATTTGACAACATTCCTGGCGAGTTGGCCTCTACGTCTCCGTGGGGCCTTCATGTACATCAATAACGTAATATAACCTAACCTAACCCAACCTGTCATCTCGGCGGTAATATTTGACAACATTCCTGGCGAGTTGGCCTCTACGTCTCCGTGGGGCCTTCATATACATCAATAACGTAATATAACCTAACCTAACCCAACCTAAAATCTCGGCACTAATATTTTACAACATTCCTGGCGAGTTGGCCTCTACGTCTCCGTGGGAATTTTACATACATCAATAACGTAATATAACCTAACCTAACCCAACCTAAAATCTCGGCACTAATATTTTACAACATTCCTGGCGAGTTGGCCTCTACGTCTCCGTGGGAATTTTATATACATCAATAACGTAATATTACCTAACTTAACCCAACCTAACATCTCGGCACTAATATTTGACAACATTCCTGGCGAGTTGGCCTCTACCTCTCAGTGGGACCTTCATATACGTCAATAACGTAATTTAACCTAACCTAATTCAACCTAACATCTCGGCGGTAATATTTGACAACATTTCTGGCGAGTTGGCCTCTACGTCTCCGTGGAGCCTTCATATACATCAATAACGTAGTATAACCTAACCTAACCCAACCTAACATCTCGGCGGTAATATTTGACAACATTCCTGGCGAGTTGGCCTCTACGTCTCCGTGGGGCCTTCATACACATCAATAACGTAATATAACCTAACCTAACCCAACCTATCATCTCGGCGGTAATATTTGACAACGTTCCTGGCGAGTTGGCCTCTACGTCTCCGTGGGAATTTTATATACATAAATAACGTAATATAACCTAACCTAACCCAACCTATCATCTCGGCGGTAATATTTGACAACATTCCTGGCGAGTTGGCCTCTACCTCTCCGTGTGGCCTTCATATACATCAATAACGTAATATAACCTAACCTAACCCAACCTATCATATCGGCGGTAATATTTGACAACATTCCTGACGAGTTGGCCTTTACGTCTCCGTAGGACTTTTATATACATCAATAACGTAATTCAACCTAACCTAACCCAACCTAACCTTTCGGCGCTATTATTTGACAACATTCCTGTCGAGATGGCCTCTACGTCTCCGTGGGACTTTTATATACATCAATAGCGTAATATAACCTAAGCTAACCCAACCTAACATCCCGGTACTAATATTTGACAACATTCCTGGCGAGTTGGCCTCTACGTCTCCGTGGGAATTTTATATACATCAATAACGTAATATAACCTAACCTAACCCAACCTAACATCTCGGCGGTAATATTTGACAACATTCCTGGCGAATTGGCCTCTACGTCTCCGTGGGGCTTTTATATACATCAATAACGTAATATAACCTAATATAACCCGATCCAACCACTCGGCGCTATTATGTGACAACATTCCTGGCGAGTTGGCCTCTACGTCTCCGTGGGGCTTTTATATACATCAATAACGTAATATAACCTAATATAACCCGATCCAACCCCTCGGCGCTATTATGTGACAACATTCCTGGCGAGTTGGCCTCTGCGTCTCCGTGGGACCTTCACATATATCAATAACGTAATATAACCTAAACTAACCCAACCTAACCTTTCGGCGCTATTATTTGACAACATTCCTGGCGGGTTGGCCTCTACGTCTCCGCGGGGCTTTTATATACATCAATAACGTAATATAACCTAACCTAACCCAACCCAAACTCTCGGAACTAATATTTGACAACATTCCTGGCGAGTTGGCCTCTACGTCTCCGTGGGGCTTTTATATACATCAATAACGTAATATAACGTAACCTAACCCATCATAACGTCTCGGCGCTATTATGTGACAACATTCGAGGCGAGTTGTCCTCTACGTCTCCGTGGGAATTTTATATACATCAATAACGTAATATAACCTAACCTAACCCAACCTAACATCTCGGCGGTAATATTTGACAACATTCCTGGCGAATTGGCCTCTACGTCTCCGTGGGGCTTTTATATACATCAATAACGTAATATTACCTAACCTAATCCAACCTAACATCTCGGCGGTAATATTTGACAACATTCCTGGCGAGTTGGCCTCTACCTCTCCGTGTGGCCTTCATATACATCAATAACGTAATATAACCTAACCTAACCCAACCTATCATATCGGCGGTAATATTTGACAACATTCCTGACGAGTTGGCCTCTACGTCTCCGTGGGACTTTTATATACATCAATAACGTAATTTAACCTAACCTAAACCAACGTAACATCTCGGCTGTAATATTTGACAACATTCCTGGCTTGTTGGCCTCTATGTTTCCGTGGGACCTTTATATACATCAATAAGGTAATATAACCTAACCTAGCCCAACCTATCATCTCGGCGGTAATATTTGATAACATTCCTGGCGAGTTGGCCTCTACGTCTCCGTGGGACCTTCATATACATCAATAACGTAATATAACCTAACCTAAACCAACCTATCATCTCGGCGGTAATATTTGACAACATTCCTGGCGAGTTGGCCTCTACGTCTCCGTGGGGCCTTCATATACATCAATAACGTAGTATAAACTAACCTAACCCAACCTAACACATCGGCGGTAATATTTGACAACATTCCTGGCGAGTAGTCCTCTACGTCACCGTGGGATCTTCATATACATCAATAACGTAATATTACCTAACCTAACCCAACCCAACATCTCGGCACTTATATTTGACAACATTCCTGGCGAGTTGGCCTCTACCTCTCCGTAGGACCTTCATATACATCAATAACGTAATTTAACCTAACCTAAACCAACATAACATCTCGGCGGTAATATTTGACGACATTCCTGTCTTGTTGCCCTCCATGTTTCCGTGGGACCTTCATATACATCAATAACATAATATTACCTGACCTAACCCAACCTAAGATCTCGGCACTAATATTTGACAACATTCCTGGCGAGTTGGCCTCTACGTCTCCGTGGGAACTTCATATACATCAATAACGTAATATAACCTAACCTAACCCAACCTAAGATCTCGGCACTAATATTTTACAACATTCCTGGCGAGTTGGCCTCTACGTCTCCGTGGGAATTTTATATACATCAATAACGTAATATTACCTAACTTAACCCAACCTAACATCTCGGCACTAATATTTGACAACATTCCTGGCGAGTTGGCCTCTACCTCTCAGTGGGACCTTCATATACATCAATAACGTAATTTAACCTAACCTAAACCAACGTAACATCTCAGCGGTAATATTTGACAACATTCCTGGCGAGTTGGCCTCTACGTCTCCGTGGGGCCTTCATGTACATCAATAACGTAATATAACCTAACCTAACCCAACCTGTCATCTCGGCGGTAATATTTGACAACATTCCTGGCGAGTTGGCCTCTACGTCTCCGTGGGGCCTTCATATACATCAATAACGTAATATAACCTAACCTAACCCAACCTAAAATCTCGGCACTAATATTTTACAACATTCCTGGCGAGTTGGCCTCTACGTCTCCGTGGGAATTTTATATACATCAATAACGTAATATAACCTAACCTAACCCAACCTAACATCTCGGCGGTAATATTTGACAACATTCCTGGCGAATTGGCCTCTACGTCTCCGTGGGGCTTTTATATACATCAATAACGTAATATTACCTAACCTAACCCAACCTAATATCTCGGCGGTAATATTTGACAACATTCCTGTCGAGTTGGCCTCTACGTCTCCGTGGGGCTTTTATATACATCAATAACGTAATATAACCTAATATAACCCGATCCAACCACTCGGCGCTATTATGTGACAACATTCCTGGCGAGTTGGCCTCTACGTCTCCGTGGGGCTTTTATATACATCAATAACGTAATATAACCTAATATAACCCGATCCAACCCCTCGGCGCTATTATGTGACAACATTCCTGGCGAGTTGGCCTCTGCGTCTCCGTGGGACCTTCACATATATCAATAACGTAATATAACCTAAACTAACCCAACCTAACCTTTCGGCGCTATTATTTGACAACATTCCTGGCGGGTTGGCCTCTACGTCTCCGCGGGGCTTTTATATACATCAATAACGTAATATAACCTAACCTAACCCAACCCAAACTCTCGGAACTAATATTTGACAACATTCCTGGCGAGTTGGCCTCTACGTCTCCGTGGGGCTTTTATATACATCAATAACGTAATATAACGTAACCTAACCCATCATAACGTCTCGGCGCTATTATGTGACAACATTCGAGGCGAGTTGTCCTCTACGTCTCCGTGGGAATTTTATATACATCAATAACGTAATATAACCTAACCTAATCCAACCTAACATCTCAGCACTAATATTTGACAACATTCCTGGCGAGTTGGCCTCTACCTCTCCGTGGGACCTTCATATACATCAATAACGTAATATATCCTAACCTAACCCAACCTGTCATCTCGTCGGTAATATTTGACAACATTCCTAACCAGTTGGCCTCTACGTCTCCATCGGACTTTTATATACATCAATAACGTAATTTAACCTAACCTAAACCAACGTAACATATCGGCGGTAATATTTGAAAACATTCCTGGCTTGTTGGCCTCTACTTCACCGTGAGACCTTCATATACATCAATAACGTAATATAACCTAACCTAACCCAACCTAACCTTTCGGCGCTATTCTTTGACAACATTTCTGGCGAGTTGGCCTCTACGTCTCCGTGGGGCCTTCATATACATCAATAACGTAGTATAACCTAACCTAACCCAACCTAACACATCGGCGGTAATATTTGACAACATTCCTGGCGAGTTGGCCTCTACGTCACCGTGGGACCTTCATATACATCAATAACGTAATATAACCTAACCTAACCCAACCTAAGATCTCGGCACTAATATTTGACAACATTCCTGGCGAGTTGGCCTCTACGTCTCCGTGGGAATTTTATATACATCAATAATGTAATATAACCTAACCTAACCCAACCTAACATCTCGGCGGTAATATTTGACAACATTCCTGGCGAATTGGCCTCTACGTCTCCGTGGGGCTTTTATATACATCAATAACGTAATATTACCTAACCTAATCCAACCTAACATCTCGGCGGTAATATTTGACAACATTCCTGGCGAGTTGGCCTCTACCTCTCCGTGTGGCCTTCATATACATCAATAACGTAATAAAACCTAACCTAACCCAACCTATCATATCGGCGGTAATATTTGACAACATTCCTGACGAGTTGGCCTCTACGTCTCCGTGGGAGTTTTATATACATCAATAACGTAATTTAACCTAACCTAAACCAACGTAACTTCTCGGCGGTAATATTTGACAACATTCCTGGGTTGTTGGCCTCTATGTTTCCGTGGGACCTTTATATACATCAATAAGGTAATATAACCTAACCTAGCCCAACCTATCATCTCGGCGGTAATATTTGACAACATTCCTGGCGAGTTGGCCTCTACGTCTCCGTGGGACCTTCATATACATCAATAACGTAATATAACCTAACCTAAACGAACCTATCATCTCGGCGGTAATATTTGACAACATTCCTGGCGAGTTGGCCTCTACGTCTCCGTGGGGCCTTCATATACATCAATAACGTAGTATAAACTAACCTAACCCAACCTAACACATCGGCGGTAATATTTGACAACATTCCTGGCGAGTTGGCCTCTACGTCACCGTGGGATCTTCATATACATCAATAACGTAATATTACCTAACCTAACCCAACCCAACATCTCGGCACTTATATTTGACAACATTCCTGGCAAGTTGGCCTCTACCTCTCCGTAGGACCTTCATATACATCAATGACGTAATTTAACCTAACCTAAACCAACATAACATCTCGGCGGTAATATTTGACAACATTCCTGTCTTGTTGCCCTCCATGTTTCCGTGGGACCTTCATATACATCAATAACATAATATTACCTGACCTAACCCAACCTAAGATCTCGGCACCAATATCTGACAACATTCCTGGCGAGTTGGCCTCTACGTCTCCGTGGGAACTTCATATACATCAATAACGTAATATAACCTAACCTAACCCAACCTAAGATCTCGGCACTAATATTTTACAACATTCCTGGCGAGTTGGCCTCTACGTCTCCGTGGGAATTTTATATACATCAATAACGTAATATTACCTAACGTAACCCAACCTAACATCTCGGCACTAATATTTGACAACATTCCTGGCGAGTTGGCCTCTACCTCTCAGTGGGACCTTCATATACATCAATAACGTAATTTAACCTAACCTAAACCAACGTAACATCTCGGCGGTAATATTTGACAAGATTCCTGGCGAGTTGGCCTCTACGACTCCGTGGGGCCTTCATATACATCAATAACGTAATATAACCTAACCTAACCCAACCTATCATCTCGGCGGTAATATTTGACAACATTCCTGGCGAGTTGGCCTCTACGTCTCCGTGGGGCCTTCATACACATCAATAACGTAATATAACGTAACCTAACCCAACCTATCATCTCGGCGGTAATATTTGACAACGTTCCTGGCGAGTTGGCCTCTACCTCTCCGTGTGGCCTTCATATACATCAATAACGTAATATAACCTAACCTAACCCAACCTATCATATCGGCGGTAATATTTGACAACATTCCTGACGAGTTGGCCTCTACGTCTCCGTGGGGCTTTTATATACATCAATAACGTAATATAACGTAACCTAACCCATCATAACGTCTCGGCGCTATTATGTGACAACATTCGAGGCGAGTTGTCCTCTACGTCTCCGTGGGAATTTTATATACATCAATAACGTAATATAACCTAACCTAACCCAACCTAACATCTCGGCGGTAATATTTGACAACATTCCTGGCGAATTGGCCTCTACGTCTCCGTGGGGCTTTTATATACATCAATAACGTAATATTACCTAACCTAATCCAACCTAACATCTCGGCGGTAATATTTGACAACATTCCTGGCGAGTTGGCCTCTACCTCTCCGTGTGGCCTTCATATACATCAATAACGTAATATAACCTAACCTAACCCAACCTATCATATCGGCGGTAATATTTGACAACATTCCTGACGAGTTGGCCTCTACGTCTCCGTGGGACTTTTATATACATCAATAACGTAATTTAACCTAACCTAAACCAACGTAACATCTCGGCTGTAATATTTGACAACATTCCTGGCTTGTTGGCCTCTATGTTTCCGTGGGACCTTTATATACATCAATAAGGTAATATAACCTAACCTAGCCCAACCTATCATCTCGGCGGTAATATTTGATAACATTCCTGGCGAGTTGGCCTCTACGTCTCCGTGGGACCTTCATATACATCAATAACGTAATATAACCTAACCTAAACCAACCTATCATCTCGGCGGTAATATTTGACAACATTCCTGGCGAGTTGGCCTCTACGTCTCCGTGGGGCCTTCATATACATCAATAACGTAGTATAAACTAACCTAACCCAACCTAACACATCGGCGGTAATATTTGACAACATTCCTGGCGAGTAGTCCTCTACGTCACCGTGGGATCTTCATATACATCAATAACGTAATATTACCTAACCTAACCCAACCCAACATCTCGGCACTTATATTTGACAACATTCCTGGCGAGTTGGCCTCTACCTCTCCGTAGGACCTTCATATACATCAATAACGTAATTTAACCTAACCTAAACCAACATAACATCTCGGCGGTAATATTTGACGACATTCCTGTCTTGTTGCCCTCCATGTTTCCGTGGGACCTTCATATACATCAATAACATAATATTACCTGACCTAACCCAACCTAAGATCTCGGCACTAATATTTGACAACATTCCTGGCGAGTTGGCCTCTACGTCTCCGTGGGAACTTCATATACATCAATAACGTAATATAACCTAACCTAACCCAACCTAAGATCTCGGCACTAATATTTTACAACATTCCTGGCGAGTTGGCCTCTACGTCTCCGTGGGAATTTTATATACATCAATAACGTAATATTACCTAACTTAACCCAACCTAACATCTCGGCACTAATATTTGACAACATTCCTGGCGAGTTGGCCTCTACCTCTCAGTGGGACCTTCATATACATCAATAACGTAATTTAACCTAACCTAAACCAACGTAACATCTCAGCGGTAATATTTGACAACATTCCTGGCGAGTTGGCCTCTACGTCTCCGTGGGGCCTTCATGTACATCAATAACGTAATATAACCTAACCTAACCCAACCTGTCATCTCGGCGGTAATATTTGACAACATTCCTGGCGAGTTGGCCTCTACGTCTCCGTGGGGCCTTCATATACATCAATAACGTAATATAACCTAACCTAACCCAACCTAAAATCTCGGCACTAATATTTTACAACATTCCTGGCGAGTTGGCCTCTACGTCTCCGTGGGAATTTTACATATATCAATAACGTAATATAACCTAGCCTAACCCAACCTAAAATCTCGGCACTAATATTTTACAACATTCCTGGCGAGTTGGCCTCTACGTCTCCGTGGGAATTTTATATACATCAATAACGTAATATTACCTAACTTAACCCAACCTAACATCTCGGCACTAATATTTGACAACATTCCTGGCGAGTTGGCCTCTACCTCTCAGTGGGACCTTCATATACGTCAATAACGTAATTTAACCTAACCTAATTCAACCTAACATCTCGGCGGTAATATTTGACAACATTTCTGGCGAGTTGGCCTCTACGTCTCCGTGGAGCCTTCATATACATCAATAACGTAGTATAACCTAACCTAACCCAACCTAACATCTCGGCGGTAATATTTGACAACATTCCTGGCGAGTTGGCCTCTACGTCTCCGTGGGGCCTTCATACACATCAATAACGTAATATAACCTAACCTAACCCAACCTATCATCTCGGCGGTAATATTTGACAACGTTCCTGGCGAGTTGGCCTCTACGTCTCCGTGGGAATTTTATATACATAAATAACGTAATATAACCTAACCTAACCCAACCTATCATCTCGGCGGTAATATTTGACAACATTCCTGGCGAGTTGGCCTCTACCTCTCCGTGTGGCCTTCATATACATCAATAACGTAATATAACCTAACCTAACCCAACCTATCATATCGGCGGTAATATTTGACAACATTCCTGACGAGTTGGCCTTTACGTCTCCGTAGGACTTTTATATACATCAATAACGTAATTCAACCTAACCTAACCCAACCTAACCTTTCGGCGCTATTATTTGACAACATTCCTGTCGAGATGGCCTCTACGTCTCCGTGGGACTTTTATATACATCAATAGCGTAATATAACCTAAGCTAACCCAACCTAACATCCCGGTACTAATATTTGACAACATTCCTGGCGAGTTGGCCTCTACGTCTCCGTGGGAATTTTATATACATCAATAACGTAATATAACCTAACCTAACCCAACCTAACATCTCGGCGGTAATATTTGACAACATTCCTGGCGAATTGGCCTCTACGTCTCCGTGGGGCTTTTATATACATCAATAACGTAATATTACCTAACCTAACCCAACCTAATATCTCGGCGGTAATATTTGACAACATTCCTGTCGAGTTGGCCTCTACGTCTCCGTGGGGCTTTTATATACATCAATAACGTAATATAACCTAATATAACCCGATC
>CAXAJV010000888.1:0-52000 GCA_963969225.1 Xylocopa violacea
CATCAATAACGTAATATAACCTGACCTAACTCAACCTAATCTTTCGGCGCTATTATTTGACAACATTCCTGGCGAGTTGGCCTCTACGTCTCCGTGGGACTCTTATATACATCAATAGCGTAATATAACCTAACCTAACGCAACCTAAGATCTCGGCGCTAAAATTTGACAACATTCCTGCCGAGTTGGCCTCTACGTCTCCGTGGGGCCTTTATATACATCAATAACGTAATATAACCTAACCTAACACAACCCAACGTCTCGGCACTAATATTTGACAACATTCCTGGCGAGTTGGCCTCTACGTCTCCGTGGGACTTTTATATACATCAATAACGTAATATAACCTAACCTAATCCAACCTAACCTGTCGGCGCTATTATTTGACAACATTCCTGGCGAGTTGGCCTCTACGTCTCCGTGGGACCTTCATATACATCAATAACGTAATATAACCTAACCCAACCCAACCCAAACTCTCGGCGCTATTATTTGACAACATTACTGGCGAGTTGGCCTCTACGTTTCCGTGGGACTTTTATATACATCAATAGCGTAATATAACCTAACCTAACCCAACCTAAGATCTCGGCGCTAATATTTGACAACATTCCTGTCGAGTTGGCCTCTACGTCTCCGTGGGGCCTTCATATACATCAAAAACGTAATATAACCTAACCTAACCCAACCTAACATCTCGGCGGTAATATTTGACAACATTCCTGGCGAGTTGGCCTCTACGTCTCCGTGGGGCCTTTATATACATCAATAACGTAATATAACCTAACCTAACACAACCCAACGTCTCGGCACTAATATTTGACAACATTCCTGGCGAGTTGGCCTCTACGTCTCCGTGGGACTTTTATATACATCAATAACGTAATATAACCTAACCTAACCCAACCTAACCTGTCGGCGCTATTATTTGGCAACATTCCTGGCGTGTTCGCCTCTACGTCTACGTGGGACCTTCATATACATCAATAACGTAATATAACCTAACCTAACCCAACCTAACCTGTCGGCGCTATTATTTGACAACATTCCTGGCGAGTTGGCCTCTACGTCTCCGTGGGACTTTTATATACATCAATAACGTAATATAACCTAACCTAACCCAACCTAACCTTTCGGCGCTATTATTTGACAACATTACTGGCGAGTTGGCCTCTACGTATCCGTGGGACTTTTATATACATCAATAACGTAATATAACCTAACCTAATCCAACCTAACCTTTCGGCGCTATTATTTGACAACATTCCTGGCTTGTTGGCCTCTACGTCTCCGTAGGACTTTTATATACATCAATAGCGTAATATAACCTAACCTAACCCAACCTAAGATCTCGGCATTAATATTAGACAACATTCCTGGCGAGTTGGCCTCTACGTCTCCGTGGGACCTTCATATACATCAATAACGTAATATAACCTAACCTAACCCAACCTAACCTTTCGGCGCTATTATTTGACAACATTACCGGCGAGTTGGCCTCTACGTCTCCGTGGGACTTTTATATACATCAGTAACGTAATATAACCTAACCTAACCCAACCTAACCTGTCGGCGCTATTATTTGACAACATTCCTGGCGAGTTGGCCTCTACGTCTCCGTGGGACCTTCATATACATCAATAACGTAATATAACCTAACCTAACCCAACCCAAACTCTCGGTACTAATATTTGACAACATTCCTGGCGAGTTGGCCTCTACGTCTCCGTGGGACCTTCATATACATCAATAACGTAATATAACCTAACCTAACCCAACCTAACCTTTCGGCGCTATTATTTGACCACATTCCTGGCTTGTTGGCCTCTACGTCTCCGTGGGACATTCATATCCATCAATAACGTAATATAACCTGACCTAACCCAACCTAAGATCTCGGCGCTAATATTTGACAACATTCCTGTCGAGTTGGCCTCTACGTCTCCGTGGGGCCTTCATATACATCAAAAACGTAATATAACCTAACCTAACCCAACCTAACATCTCGGCGGTAATATTTGACAACATTCCTGGCGAGTTGGCCTCTACGTCTCCGTGGGGCCTTTATATACATCAATAACGTAATATAACCTAACCTAACACAACCCAACGTCTCGGCACTAATATTTGACAACATTCCTGGCGAGTTGGCCTCTACGTCTCCGTGGGACTTTTATATACATCAATAACGTAATATAACCTAACCTAACCCAACCTAACCTGTCGGCGCTATTATTTGGCAACATTCCTGGCGTGTTCGCCTCTACGTCTACGTGGGACCTTCATATACATCAATAACGTAATATAACCTAACCTAACCCAACCTAACCTGTCGGCGCTATTATTTGACAATATTCCTGGCGAGTTGGCCTCTACGTCTCCGTGGGACTTTTATATACATCAATAACGTAATATAACCTAACCTAACCCAACCTAACCTTTCGGCGCTATTATTTGACAACATTACTGGCGAGTTGGCCTCTACGTATCCGTGGGACTTTTATATACATCAATAACGTAATATAACCTAACCTAATCCAACCTAACCTTTCGGCGCTATTATTTGACAACATTCCTGGCTTGTTGGCCTCTACGTCTCCGTAGGACTTTTATATACATCAATAGTGTAATATAACCTAACCTAACCCAACCTAAGATCTCGGCATTAATATTAGACAACATTCCTGGCGAGTTGGCCTCTACGTCTCCGTGGGACCTTCATATACATCAATAACGTAATATAACCTAACCTAACCCAACCTAACCTTTCGGCGCTATTATTTGACCACATTCCTGGCTTGTTGGCCTCTACGTCTCCGTGGGACCTTCATATACATCAATAACGTAATATAACCTAACCTAACCCAACCTAACCTTTCGGCGCTATTATTTGACCACATTCCTGGCTTGTTGGCCTCTACTTCTCCGTGGGACATTCATATCCATCAATAACGTAATATAACCTGGCCTAACCCAACCTAACATTTCGGCGCTATTATTTGACAACATTCCTGGCGAGTTGGCCTCTACGTCTCCGTGGGACTTTTATATACATCAATAGCGTAATATAACCTAACCTAACCCAACCTAAGATCTCGGCGCTAATATTTGACAACATTCCTGTCGTTTTGGCCTATACGTCTCCGTGGGGCCTTCATATACATCAAAAACGTAATATAACCTAACCTAACCCAACCTAACATCTCGGCGGTAATATTTGACAACATTCCTGGCGAGTTGGCCTCTACGTCTTCGTGGGACTTTTATATACATCAATAACGTAATATATCCTAGCCTATTCCAGCCTAACCTTTCGGCGCTATTATTTGACAACATTCCTGGCTTGTTGGCCTCTACGTCTCCGTAGGACTTTTATATACATCAATAGCGTAATATAACCTAACCTAACCCAACCTAAGATCTCGGCGATATTATTTGACAACATTGCTGTCGAGTTGGCCTCTACGTCTCCGTGGGACTTTTATATACATCAATAGCGTAATATAACCTAACCTAACACAACCTAACATCTCGGTACCAATATTTGACAACATTCCTGGCGAGTTGGACTCTACGTCTCCGTGAGACCTTCATATCCATCAATAACGTAATATAACCTAACTTAACCCAACCTAACCTTTCGGCGCTATTATTTGACAACATTCCTGGCGAGTTGGCCTCTACGTCTCCGTGGGACTTTTATATACATAAATAACGTAATATAACCTAACCTAACCCAACCTATCCTTTCGGCGCTATTATTTGACAACATTCCTGGCGAGTTGGCCTCTACGTCTCCGTGAGACCTTCATATCCATCAATAACGTAATATAACCTAACTTAACCCAACCTAACCTTTCGACGCTATTATTTGACAACATTCCTGGCGAGTTGGCCTCTACGCCTCCGTGGGACTTTTATATACATCAATAACGTAATATAACCTAACCTAACCCAACCTAACCTTTCGGCGCTATTATTTGACAACATTACCGGCGAGTTGGCCTCTACGTCTCCGTGGGACTTTTATATACATCAGTAACGTAATATAACCTAACCTAACCCAACCTAACCTATCGGCGCTATTATTTGACAACATTCCTGGCGAGTTGGCCTCTACGTCTCCGTGGGACCTTCATATACATCAATAACGTAATATAACCTAACCTAACCCAACCCAAACTCTCGGTACTAATATTTGACAACATTCCTGGCGAGTTGGCCTCTACGTCTCCGTGGGACCTTCATATACATCAATAACGTAATATAACCTAACCTAACCCAACCTAACCTTTCGGCGCTATTATTTGACCACATTCCTGGCTTGTTGGCCTCTACGTCTCCGTGGGACATTCATATCCATCAATAACGTAATATAACCTGACCTAACCCAACCTAACATCTCGGCGGTAATATTTGACAACATTCCTGGCGAGTTGGCCTCTACGTCTCCGTGGGGCCTTTATATACATCAATAACGTAATATAACCTAACCTAACACAACCCAACGTCTCGGCACTAATATTTGACAACATTCCTGGCGAGTTGGCCTCTACGTCTCCGTGGGACTTTTATATACATCAATAACGTAATATAACCTAACCTAACCCAACCTAACCTGTCGGCGCTATTATTTGGCAACATTCCTGGCGTGTTCGCCTCTACGTCTACGTGGGACCTTCATATACATCAATAACGTAATATAACCTAACCTAACCCAACCTAACCTGTCGGCGCTATTATTTGACAATATTCCTGGCGAGTTGGCCTCTACGTCTCCGTGGGACTTTTATATACATCAATAACGTAATATAACCTAACCTAACCCAACCTAACCTTTCGGCGCTATTATTTGACAACATTACTGGCGAGTTGGCCTCTACGTATCCGTGGGACTTTTATATACATCAATAACGTAATATAACCTAACCTAATCCAACCTAACCTTTCGGCGCTATTATTTGACAACATTCCTGGCTTGTTGGCCTCTACGTCTCCGTAGGACTTTTATATACATCAATAGTGTAATATAACCTAACCTAACCCAACCTAAGATCTCGGCATTAATATTAGACAACATTCCTGGCGAGTTGGCCTCTACGTCTCCGTGGGACCTTCATATACATCAATAACGTAATATAACCTAACCTAACCCAACCTAACCTTTCGGCGCTATTATTTGACCACATTCCTGGCTTGTTGGCCTCTACGTCTCCGTGGGACCTTCATATACATCAATAACGTAATATAACCTAACCTAACCCAACCTAACCTTTCGGCGCTATTATTTGACCACATTCCTGGCTTGTTGGCCTCTACTTCTCCGTGGGACATTCATATCCATCAATAACGTAATATAACCTGGCCTAACCCAACCTAACATTTCGGCGCTATTATTTGACAACATTCCTGGCGAGTTGGCCTCTACGTCTCCGTGGGACTTTTATATACATCAATAGCGTAATATAACCTAACCTAACCCAACCTAAGATCTCGGCGCTAATATTTGACAACATTCCTGTCGTTTTGGCCTATACGTCTCCGTGGGGCCTTCATATACATCAAAAACGTAATATAACCTAACCTAACCCAACCTAACATCTCGGCGGTAATATTTGACAACATTCCTGGCGAGTTGGCCTCTACGTCTTCGTGGGACTTTTATATACATCAATAACGTAATATATCCTAGCCTATTCCAGCCTAACCTTTCGGCGCTATTATTTGACAACATTCCTGGCTTGTTGGCCTCTACGTCTCCGTAGGACTTTTATATACATCAATAGCGTAATATAACCTAACCTAACCCAACCTAAGATCTCGGCGATATTATTTGACAACATTGCTGTCGAGTTGGCCTCTACGTCTCCGTGGGACTTTTATATACATCAATAGCGTAATATAACCTAACCTAACACAACCTAACATCTCGGTACCAATATTTGACAACATTCCTGGCGAGTTGGACTCTACGTCTCCGTGAGACCTTCATATCCATCAATAACGTAATATAACCTAACTTAACCCAACCTAACCTTTCGGCGCTATTATTTGACAACATTCCTGGCGAGTTGGCCTCTACGTCTCCGTGGGACTTTTATATACATAAATAACGTAATATAACCTAACCTAACCCAACCTATCCTTTCGGCGCTATTATTTGACAACATTCCTGGCGAGTTGGCCTCTACGTCTCCGTGAGACCTTCATATCCATCAATAACGTAATATAACCTAACTTAACCCAACCTAACCTTTCGACGCTATTATTTGACAACATTCCTGGCGAGTTGGCCTCTACGCCTCCGTGGGACTTTTATATACATCAATAACGTAATATAACCTAACCTAACCCAACCTAACCTTTCGGCGCTATTATTTGACAACATTACCGGCGAGTTGGCCTCTACGTCTCCGTGGGACTTTTATATACATCAGTAACGTAATATAACCTAACCTAACCCAACCTAACCTATCGGCGCTATTATTTGACAACATTCCTGGCGAGTTGGCCTCTACGTCTCCGTGGGACCTTCATATACATCAATAACGTAATATAACCTAACCTAACCCAACCCAAACTCTCGGTACTAATATTTGACAACATTCCTGGCGAGTTGGCCTCTACGTCTCCGTGGGACCTTCATATACATCAATAACGTAATATAACCTAACCTAACCCAACCTAACCTTTCGGCGCTATTATTTGACCACATTCCTGGCTTGTTGGCCTCTACGTCTCCGTGGGACATTCATATCCATCAATAACGTAATATAACCTGACCTAACCCAACCTAAGATCTCGGCGCTAATATTTGACAACATTCCTGTCGAGTTGGCCTCTACGTCTCCGTGGGGCCTTCATATACATCAAAAACGTAATATAACCTAACCTAACCCAACCTAACATCTCGGCGGTAATATTTGACAACATTCCTGGCGAGTTGGCCTCTACGTCTCCGTGGGGCCTTTATATACATCAATAACGTAATATAACCTAACCTAACACAACCCAACGTCTCGGCACTAATATTTGACAACATTCCTGGCGAGTTGGCCTCTACGTCTCCGTGGGACTTTTATATACATCAATAACGTAATATAACCTAACCTAACCCAACCTAACCTGTCGGCGCTATTATTTGGCAACATTCCTGGCGTGTTCGCCTCTACGTCTACGTGGGACCTTCATATACATCAATAACGTAATATAACCTAACCTAACCCAACCTAACCTGTCGGCGCTATTATTTGACAATATTCCTGGCGAGTTGGCCTCTACGTCTCCGTGGGACTTTTATATACATCAATAACGTAATATAACCTAACCTAACCCAACCTAACCTTTCGGCGCTATTATTTGACAACATTACTGGCGAGTTGGCCTCTACGTATCCGTGGGACTTTTATATACATCAATAACGTAATATAACCTAACCTAATCCAACCTAACCTTTCGGCGCTATTATTTGACAACATTCCTGGCTTGTTGGCCTCTACGTCTCCGTAGGACTTTTATATACATCAATAGCGTAATATAACCTAACCTAACCCAACCTAAGATCTCGGCGCTAATATTTGACAACATTCCTGTCGAGTTGGCCTCTACGTCTCCGTGGGGCCATCATATACATCAAAAACGTAATATAACCTTACCTAACCCAACCTAACATCTCGGCGGTAATATTTGACAACATTCCTGGCGAGTTGGCCTCTACGTCTGCGTGGGGCCTTTCTATACATCAATAACGTAATATAACCTAACCTAACACAACCCAACGTCTCGGCACTAATATTTGACAACATTCCTGGCGAATTGGCCTCTACGTTTCCGTGGGGCTTTTATATACATCAATAACGTAATATAACCTATCCCAACCCAAAGTAACGTCTCGGAGGTAATGTTTAACCACATTCCTGGCTTGTTGGCCTCTACGTTTCCGTGGGACTTTTATATACATCAATAACGTAATATAACCTAACCTAACCCAACCTAACCTGTCGGCGCTATTATTTGACAACATTCCTGGCGAGTTGGCCTCTACGTCTCCGTGGGACCTTCATATACATCAATAACGTAATACAACCTAACCTAACCCAACCTAACCATTCGGCGCTATTATTTGACCACATTCCTGGCTTGTTGGCCTCTACGTCTCCGTGGGACATTCATATCCATCAATAATGTAATTTAACCTAAAATAACCCAACGTAACATCTCGGCTGTAATATTTCACAACATTCCTGGCTTGTTGGCCTCTATGTTTCCGTGGGACCTTTATATACATCAATAGCGTAATATAACCTAACCTAACCCAACCTAAGATCTCGGCGCTAATATTTGACAACATTCCTGTCGAGTTGGCCTCTACGTCTCCGTGGGGCCATCATATACATCAAAAACGTAATATAACCTTACCTAACCCAACCTAACATCTCGGCGGTAATATTTGACAACATTCCTGGCGAGTTGGCCTCTACGTCTCCGTGGGGCCTTTATATACATCAATAACGTAATATAACCTAACCTAACACAACCCAACGTCTCGGCACTAATATTTGACAACATTCCTGGCGAGTTGGCCTCTACGTTTCCGTGGGGCTTTTATATACATCAATAACGTAATATAACCTATCCCAACCCAAAGTAACGTCTCGGAGGTAATGTTTAACCACATTCCTGGCTTGTTGGCCTCTACGTTTCCGTGGGACTTTTATATACATCAATAACGTAATATAACCTAACCTAACCCAACCTAACCTTTCGGCGCTATTATTTGACAACATTACTGGCGAGTTGGCCTCTACGTCTCCGTGGGACTTTTATATACATCAATAACGTAATATAACCCAACCTAACCCAACCTAACCTGTCGGCGCTATTATTTGACAACATTCCTGGCGAGTTGGCCTCTACGTCTCCGTGGGACCTTCATATACATCAATAACGTAATATAACCTAACCTAACCCAACCCAAACTCTCGGTACTAATGTTTGACAACATTCCTGGCGAGTTGGCCTCTACGTCTCCGTGGGACCTTCATATACATCAATAACGTAATATAACCTAACCTAACCCAACCTAACCTTTCGGCGCTATTATTTGACCACATTCCTGGCTTGTTGGCCTCTACTTCTCCGTGGGACATTCATATCCATCAATAACGTAATATAACCTGACCTAACCCAACCTAACATTTCGGCGCTATTATTTGACAACATTCCTGGCGAGTTGGCCTCTACGTCTCCGTGGGACTTTTATATACATCAATAGCGTAATATAACCTAACCTAACCCAACCTAAGATCTCGGCGCTAATATTTGACAACATTCCTGTCGTTTTGGCCTATACGTCTCCGTGGGGCCTTCATATACATCAAAAACGTAATATAACCTAACCTAACCCAACCTAACATCTCGGCGGTAATATTTGACAACATTCCTGGCGAGTTGGCCTCTACGTCTTCGTGGGACTTTTATATACATCAATAACGTAATATATCCTAGCCTATTCCAGCCTAACCTTTCGGCGCTATTATTTGACAACATTCCTGGCTTGTTGGCCTCTACGTCTCCGTAGGACTTTTATATACATCAATAGCGTAATATAACTTAACCTAACCCAACCTAAGATCTCGGCGATATTATTTGACAACATTGCTGTGGAGTTGGCCTCTACGTCTCCGTGGGACTTTTATATACATCAATAGCGTAATATAACCTAACCTAACACAACCTAACATCTCGGTACCAATATTTGACAACATTCCTGGCGAGTTGGACTCTACGTCTCCGTGAGACCTTCATATCCATCAATAACGTAATATAACCTAACTTAACCCAACCTAACCTTTCGGCGCTATTATTTGACAACATTCCTGGCGAGTTGGCCTCTACGTCTCCGTGGGACTTTTATATACATAAATAACGTAATATAACCTAACCTAACCCAACCTATCCTTTCGGCGCTATTATTTGACAACATTCCTGGCGAGTTGGCCTCTACGTCTCCGTGAGACCTTCATATCCATCAATAACGTAATATAACCTAACTTAACCCAACCTAACCTGTCGGCGCTATTATTTGACAACATTCCTGGCGAGTTGGCCTCTACGTCTCCGTGGGACATTCATATACATCAATAACGTAATATAACCTAACCTAACCCAACCCAAACTCTCGGTACTAATATTTGACAACATTCCTGGCGAGTTGGCCTCTACGTCTCCGTGGGACCTTCATATACATCAATAACGTAATATAACCTAACCTAACCCAACCTAACCTTTCGGCGCTATTATTTGACCACATTCCTGGCTTGTTGGCCTCTACGTCTCCGTGGGACATTCATATCCATCAATAACGTAATATAACCTGACCTAACCCAACCTAACATTTCGGCGCTATTATTTGACAACATTCCTGGCGAGTTGGCCTCTACGTCTCCGTGGGACTTTTATATACATCAATAGCGTAATATAACCTAACCTAACCCAACCTAAGATCTCGGCGCTAATATTTGACAACATTCCTGTCGTGTTGGCCTCTACGTCTCCGTGGGGCCTTCATATACATCAAAAACGTAATATAACCTAACCTAACCCAACCTAACATCTCGGCGGTAATATTTGACAACATTCCTGGCGAGTTGGCCTCTACGTCTTCGTGGGACTTTTATATACATCAATAACGTAATATAACATAGCCTATTCCAGCCTAACCTTTCGGCGCTATTATTTGACAACATTCCTGGCTTGTTGGCCTCTACGTCTCCGTAGGACATTTATATACATCAATAGCGTAATATAACCTAACCTAACCCAACCTAAGATCTCGGCGATATTATTTGACAACATTGCTGTCGAGTTGGCCACTACGTCTCCGTGGGACTTTTATATACATCAATAGCGTAATATAACCTAACCTAACACAACCTAACATCTCGGTACTAATATTTGACAACATTCCTGGCGAGTTGGACTCTACGTCTCCGTGGGAATTTTATATATATCAATAGCGTAATAGAACCTATCCTAACCCAACCTAACCTTTCGGCGCTATTATTTGACAACATTCCTGGCGAGTTGGCCTCTACGTCTCCGTGAGACCTTCATATCCATCAATAACGTAATATAACCTAACTTAACCCAACCTAACCTTTCGGCGCTATTATTTGACAACATTCCTGGCGAGTTGGCCTCTACGCCTCCGTGGGACTTTTATATACATCAATAACGTAATATAACCTAACCTAACCCAACCTAACCTGTCGGCGCTATTATTTGACAACATTCCTGGCGAGTTGGCCTCTACGTCTCCGTGGGACCTTCATATACATCAATAACGTAATACAACCTAACCTAACCCAACCTAACCATTCGGCGCTATTATTTGACCACATTCCTGGCTTGTTGGCCTCTACGTCTCCGTGGGACATTCATATCCATCAATAATGTAATTTAACCTAAAATAACCCAACGTAACATCTCGGCTGTAATATTTCACAACATTCCTGGCTTGTTGGCCTCTATGTTTCCGTGGGACCTTTATATACATCAATAGCGTAATATAACCTAACCTAACCCAACCTAAGATCTCGGCGCTAATATTTGACAACATTCCTGTCGAGTTGGCCTCTACGTCTCCGTGGGGCCATCATATACATCAAAAACGTAATATAACCTTACCTAACCCAACCTAACATCTCGGCGGTAATATTTGACAACATTCCTGGCGAGTTGGCCTCTACGTCTCCGTGGGGCCTTTATATACATCAATAACGTAATATAACCTAACCTAACACAACCCAACGTCTCGGCACTAATATTTGACAACATTCCTGGCGAGTTGGCCTCTACGTTTCCGTGGGGCTTTTATATACATCAATAACGTAATATAACCTATCCCAACCCAAAGTAACGTCTCGGAGGTAATGTTTAACCACATTCCTGGCTTGTTGGCCTCTACGTTTCCGTGGGACTTTTATATACATCAATAACGTAATATAACCTAACCTAACCCAACCTAACCTTTCGGCGCTATTATTTGACAACATTACTGGCGAGTTGGCCTCTACGTCTCCGTGGGACTTTTATATACATCAATAACGTAATATAACCCAACCTAACCCAACCTAACCTGTCGGCGCTATTATTTGACAACATTCCTGGCGAGTTGGCCTCTACGTCTCCGTGGGACCTTCATATACATCAATAACGTAATATAACCTAACCTAACCCAACCCAAACTCTCGGTACTAATGTTTGACAACATTCCTGGCGAGTTGGCCTCTACGTCTCCGTGGGACCTTCATATACATCAATAACGTAATATAACCTAACCTAACCCAACCTAACCTTTCGGCGCTATTATTTGACCACATTCCTGGCTTGTTGGCCTCTACTTCTCCGTGGGACATTCATATCCATCAATAACGTAATATAACCTGACCTAACCCAACCTAACATTTCGGCGCTATTATTTGACAACATTCCTGGCGAGTTGGCCTCTACGTCTCCGTGGGACTTTTATATACATCAATAGCGTAATATAACCTAACCTAACCCAACCTAAGATCTCGGCGCTAATATTTGACAACATTCCTGTCGTTTTGGCCTATACGTCTCCGTGGGGCCTTCATATACATCAAAAACGTAATATAACCTAACCTAACCCAACCTAACATCTCGGCGGTAATATTTGACAACATTCCTGGCGAGTTGGCCTCTACGTCTTCGTGGGACTTTTATATACATCAATAACGTAATATATCCTAGCCTATTCCAGCCTAACCTTTCGGCGCTATTATTTGACAACATTCCTGGCTTGTTGGCCTCTACGTCTCCGTAGGACTTTTATATACATCAATAGCGTAATATAACTTAACCTAACCCAACCTAAGATCTCGGCGATATTATTTGACAACATTGCTGTGGAGTTGGCCTCTACGTCTCCGTGGGACTTTTATATACATCAATAGCGTAATATAACCTAACCTAACACAACCTAACATCTCGGTACCAATATTTGACAACATTCCTGGCGAGTTGGACTCTACGTCTCCGTGAGACCTTCATATCCATCAATAACGTAATATAACCTAACTTAACCCAACCTAACCTTTCGGCGCTATTATTTGACAACATTCCTGGCGAGTTGGCCTCTACGTCTCCGTGGGACTTTTATATACATAAATAACGTAATATAACCTAACCTAACCCAACCTATCCTTTCGGCGCTATTATTTGACAACATTCCTGGCGAGTTGGCCTCTACGTCTCCGTGAGACCTTCATATCCATCAATAACGTAATATAACCTAACTTAACCCAACCTAACCTGTCGGCGCTATTATTTGACAACATTCCTGGCGAGTTGGCCTCTACGTCTCCGTGGGACATTCATATACATCAATAACGTAATATAACCTAACCTAACCCAACCCAAACTCTCGGTACTAATATTTGACAACATTCCTGGCGAGTTGGCCTCTACGTCTCCGTGGGACCTTCATATACATCAATAACGTAATATAACCTAACCTAACCCAACCTAACCTTTCGGCGCTATTATTTGACCACATTCCTGGCTTGTTGGCCTCTACGTCTCCGTGGGACATTCATATCCATCAATAACGTAATATAACCTGACCTAACCCAACCTAACATTTCGGCGCTATTATTTGACAACATTCCTGGCGAGTTGGCCTCTACGTCTCCGTGGGACTTTTATATACATCAATAGCGTAATATAACCTAACCTAACCCAACCTAAGATCTCGGCGCTAATATTTGACAACATTCCTGTCGTGTTGGCCTCTACGTCTCCGTGGGGCCTTCATATACATCAAAAACGTAATATAACCTAACCTAACCCAACCTAACATCTCGGCGGTAATATTTGACAACATTCCTGGCGAGTTGGCCTCTACGTCTTCGTGGGACTTTTATATACATCAATAACGTAATATAACATAGCCTATTCCAGCCTAACCTTTCGGCGCTATTATTTGACAACATTCCTGGCTTGTTGGCCTCTACGTCTCCGTAGGACATTTATATACATCAATAGCGTAATATAACCTAACCTAACCCAACCTAAGATCTCGGCGATATTATTTGACAACATTGCTGTCGAGTTGGCCACTACGTCTCCGTGGGACTTTTATATACATCAATAGCGTAATATAACCTAACCTAACACAACCTAACATCTCGGTACTAATATTTGACAACATTCCTGGCGAGTTGGACTCTACGTCTCCGTGGGAATTTTATATATATCAATAGCGTAATAGAACCTAACCTAACCCAACCTAACCTTTCGGCGCTATTATTTGACAACATTCCTGGCGAGTTGGCCTCTACGTCTCCGTGAGACCTTCATATCCATCAATAACGTAATATAACCTAACTTAACCCAACCTAACCTTTCGGCGCTATTATTTGACAACATTCCTGGCGAGTTGGCCTCTACGCCTCCGTGGGACTTTTATATACATCAATAACGTAATATAACCTAACCTAACCCAACCTAACCTTTCGGCGCTATTATTTGACAACATTACCGGCGAGTTGGCCTCTACGTCTCCGTGGGACTTTTATATACATCAGTAACGTAGTATAACCTAACCTAACCCAACCTAACCTTTCGGCGCTATTATTTGACAACATTCCTGGCGAGTTGGCCTCTACGTCTCCGTGGGACCTTCATATACATCAATAACGTAATATAACCTAACTTAACCCAACCTAACCTTTCGGCGCTATTATTTGACAACATTCCTGGCGGGTTGGCCTCTACGTCTCCGTGGGACCTTCATATACATCAATAACGTAATATAACCTAACCTAACCCAACCTAACCTTTCGGCGCTATTATTTGACCATATTCCTGTCGAGTTGGCCTCTACGTCTCCGTGGGACTTTTATATACATAAATAGCGTAATATAACCTAACCTAACACAACCTAACATCTCGGTACCAATATTTGACAACATTCCTGGCGAGTTGGCCTCTACGTCTCCGTAGGGCCTTATATACATCAATAACGTAATATAACCTAACCTAACACAACCCAACCTCTCGGCACTAATATTTGACAACATTCCTGGCGAGTTGGCCTCTACGTTTCCGTGGGGCTTTTATATACATCAATAACGTAATATAACCTAACCTAACCCAAAGTAACGTCTCAGCGCTATTATTTGACAACATTCCTGGCGAGTTGGCCTCTACGTATCCGTGGGACTTTTATATACATCAATAACGTAATATAACCTAACCTAACACAACCGAACCTCTCGGTACTAATATTTGACAACATTCCTGGCGAGTTGGCCTCTACGTCTCCGTGGGACCTTCATATACATCAATAACGCAATATAACATAACCTAACCCAACCTAACCTTTCGGCGCTATTATTTGACCACATTCCTGGCTTGTTGGCCTCTACGTCTCCGTGGGACTTTTATATACATCAATAGCGTAATATAGCCTAACCTAACCCAACCTAAGATCTCGGCGATATTATTTGACAACATTCCTGTCGAGTTGGCGACTACGTCTCCGTGGGACTATTATATACATCAATAGCGTAATATAACCTAACCTAACACAACCTAACATCTCGGTACTAATATTTGACAACATTCCTGGCGAGTTGGCCTCTACGTGTCCGTGGGACTTTTATATACATCAATAACGTAATATAACCTAACCTAACCCAACCTAACCTTTCGGCGCTATTATTTGACAACATTCCTGGCGAGTTGGCCTCTACGTCTCCGTGAGACCTTCATATCCATCAATAACGTAATATAACCTAACTTAACCCAACCTAACCTTTCGGCGCTATTATTTGACAACATTCCTGGCGAGTTGGCCTCTACGTCTCCGTGGGACTTTTATATACATAAATAACGTAATATAACCTAACCTAACCCAACCTATCCTTTCGGCGCTATTATTTGACAACATTACCGGCGAGTTGGCCTCTACGCCTCCGTGGGACTTTTATATACATCAATAACGTAATATAACCTAACCTAACCCAACCTAACCTTTCGGCGCTATTATTTGACAACATTACCGGCGAGTTGGCCTCTACGTCTCCGTGGGACTTTTATATACATCAGTAACGTAATATAACCTAACCTAACCCAACCTAACCTTTCGGCGCTATTATTTGACAACATTCCTGGCGAGTTGGCCTCTACGTCTCCGTGGGACCTTCATATACATCAATAACGTAATATAACCTAACTTAACCCAACCTAACCTTTCGGCGCTATTATTTGACAACATTCCTGGCGGGTTGGCCTCTACGTCTCCGTGGGACCTTCATATACATCAATAACGTAATATAACCTAACCTAACCCAACCTAACCTTTCGGCGCTATTATTTGACCATATTCCTGTCGAGTTGGCCTCTACGTCTCCGTGGGACTTTTATATACATCAATAGCGTAATATAACCTAACCTAACACAACCTAACATCTCGGTACCAATATTTGACAACATTCCTGGCGAGTTGGACTCTACGTCTCCGTGGGAATTTTATATATATCAATAGCGTAATATAACCTAACCTAACCCAACCTAACACCTCGGCGGTAATATTTGACAACATTCCTGGCGAGTTGGCCTCTACGTCTCCGTAGGGCCTTATATACATCAATAACGTAATATAACCTAACCTAACACAACCCAACCTCTCGGCACTAATATTTGACAACATTCCTGGCCAGTTGGCCTCTACGTTTCCGTGGGGCTTTTATATACATCAATAACGTAATATAACCTAACCTAACCCAAAGTAACGTCTCAGCGCTATTATTTGACAACATTCCTGGCGAGTTGGCCTCTACGTATCCGTGGGACTTTTATATACATCAATAACGTAATATAACCTAACCTAACACAACCCAACCTCTCGGTACTAATATTTGACAACATTCCTGGCGAGTTGGCCTCTACGTCTCCGTGGGACCTTCATATACATCAATAACGCAATATAACATAACCTAACCCAACCTAACCTTTCGGCGCTATTATTTGACCACATTCCTGGCTTGTTGGCCTCTACGTCTCCGTGGGACTTTTATATACATCAATAGCGTAATATAACCTAACCTAACCCAACCTAAGATCTCGGCGATATTATTTGACAACATTCCTGTCGAGTTGGCGACTACGTCTCCGTGGGACTTTTATATACATCAATAGCGTAATATAACCTAACCTAACACAACCTAACATCTCGGTACTAATATTTGACAACATTCCTGGCGAGTTGGCCTCTACGTGTCCGTGGGACTTTTATATACATCAATAACGTAATATAACCTAACCTAACCCAACCTAACCTTTCGGCGCTATTATTTGACAACATTCCTGGCGAGTTGGCCTCTACGTCTCCGTGAGACCTTCATATCCATCAATAACGTAATATAACCTAACTTAACCCAACCTAACCTTTCGGCGCTATTATTTGACAACATTCCTGGCGAGTTGGCCTCTACGTCTCCGTGGGACTTTTATATACATAAATAACGTAACATAACCTAACCTAACCCAACCTATCCTTTCGGCGCTATTATTTGACAACATTACCGGCGAGTTGGCCTCTACGTCTCCGTGGGACTTTTATATACATCAGTAACGTAATATAACCTAACCTAACCCAACCTAACCTTTCGGCGCTATTATTTGACAACATTCCTGGCGAGTTGGCCTCTACGTCTCCGTGGGACCTTCATATACATCAATAACGTAATATAACCTAACTTAACCCAACCTAACCTTTCGGCGCTATTATTTGACAACATTCCTGGCGGGTTGGACTCTACGTCTCCGTGGGACCTTCATATACATCAATAACGTAATATAACCTAACCTAACCCAACCTAACCTTTCGGCGCTATTATTTGACCACATTCCTGTCGAGTTGGCCTCTACGTCTCCGTGGGACTTTTATATACATCAATAGCGTAATATAACCTAACCTAACACAACCTAACATCTCGGTACTAATATTTGACAACATTCCTGGCGAGTTGGACTCTACGTCTCCGTGGGAATTTTATATATATCAATAGCGTAATATAACCTAACCTAACCCAACCTAACCTTTCGGCGCTATTATTTGACAACATTACCGGCGAGTTGGCCTCTACGTCTCCGTGGGACTTTTATATACATCAATAACGTAATATAACCTAACCTAACCCAACCTAACCTTTCGGCGCTATTATTTGACAACATTCCTGGCGAGTTGGCCTCTACGTCTCCGTGAGACCTTCATATACATCAATAACGTAATATAACCTAACTTAACCCAACCTAACCTTTCGGCGCTATTATTTGACAACATTCCTGGCGAGTTGGCCTCTACGTCTCCGTGAGACCTTCATATCCATCAATAACGTAATATAACCTAACCTAACACAACCCAACCTCTCGGCACTAATATTTGACAACATTCCTGGCGAGTTGGCCTCTACGTTTCCGTGGGGCTTTTATATACATCAATAACGTAATATAACCTAACCTAACCCAAAGTAACGACTCGGAGGTAATGTTTAACCACATTCCTGGCTTGTTGGCCTCTACGTTTCCGTGAGACCTTTATATACATCAATAACGTAATATAACCTAACCTAACCCAACCTAACATCTCGGCGGTAATAGTTGACAACATTCCTGGCGAATTGGCCTCTACGTCTCCGTGAGACTTTCATATCCATCAATAACGTAATATAACATTATATAAACCAACCTAACCTCTCGGCGCTATTATTTGACAACATTCCTGGCGAGTTGGCCTCTACGTGTCCGTGGGACTTTTATATACATCAATAACGTAATATAACCTAACCTAACCCAACCTAACATTTCGGCGCTATTATTTGACAACATTCCTGGCGAGTTGGCCTCTACGTCTCCGTGAGACCTTCATATCCATCAATAACGTAATATAACCTAACTTAACCCAACCTAACCTTTCGGCGCTATTATTTGACAACATTCCTGGCGAGTTGGCCTCTACGTATCCGTGGGACTTTTATATACATCAATAACGTAATATAACCTAACCTAATCCAACCTAACCTTTCGGCGCTATTATTTGACCACATTCCTGGCGAGTTGGACTCTACGTCTCCGTGGGACCTTCATGTACATCAATAACGTAAAATAACCTAACCTAAGCCAACCTAACATTTCAGCGGTAATATTTGACAACATTCCTGGCGAGTTGGCGTCTACGTCTCCGTGGGGCCTTTATATACATCAATAACGTAATATAACCTAACCTAACACAACCCAACCTCTCGGTACTAATATTTGACAACATTCCTGGCGAGTTGGCCTCTACGTCTCCGTAGGGCCTTATATATATCAATAACATAATATAACCTAACCTAGCACAACCCAACCTTTCGGCGCTATTATTTGACAACATTCCTGGCGAGTTGGCCTCTACGTTTCCGTGGGGCTTTTATATACATCAATAACGTAATATAACCTAACCTAACCCAAAGTAACGTCTCGGAGGTAATGTTTAACCACATTCCTGGCTTGTTGGCCTCTACGTTTCCGTGAGACCTTTATATACATCAATAACGTAATATAACCTAACCTAACCCAACCTAACATCTCGGCGGTAATAGTTGACAACATTCCTGGCGAATTGGCCTCTACGTCTCCGTGAGACTTTCATATCCATCAATAACGTAATATAACATTATATAAACCAACCTAACATCTCGGCGCTATTATTTGACAACATTCCTGGCGAGTTGGCCTCTACGTTTCCGTATGACCTTTATATACATCAATAGCGTAATATAACCTAACCTAACCCAACCTAACCTTTCGGCGCTATTATTTGACAACATTCCTGGCGAGTTGGCCTCTACGTCTCCGTGAGACCTTCATATCCATCAATAACGTAATATAACCTAACTTAACCCAACCTAACCTTTCGGCGCTATTATTTGACAACATTCCTGGCGAGTTGGCCTCTACGTCTCCGTGGGACTTTTATATACATCAATAACGTAATATAACCTAACCTAACCCAACCTAACCTTTCGGCGCTATTATTTAACAACATTACCGGCGAGTTGGCCTCTACGTCTCCGTGGGACTTTTATATACATCAATAACGTAATATAACCTAACCTAACCCAACCTAACATTTCGGCGCTATTATTTGACAACATTCCTGGCGAGTTGGCCTCTACGTCTCCGTGGGACCTTCATATACATCAATAACGTAATATAACCTAACTTAACCCAACCTAACCTTTCGGCGCTATTATTTGACAACATTCCTGGCGGGTTGGCCTCTACGTCTCCGTGGGACCTTCATATACATCAATAACGTAATATAACCTAACCTAACCCAACCTAACCTTTCGGCGCTATTATTTGACCACATTCCTGTCGAGTTGGCCTCTACGTCTCCGTGGGACTTTTATATACATCAATAGCGTAATATAACCTAACCTAACACAACCTAACATCTCGGTACTAATATTTGACAACATTCCTGGCGAGTTGGACTCTACGTCTCCGTGGGAATTTTATATATATCAATAGCGTAATATAACCTAACCTAACCCAACCTAACACCTCGGCGGTAATATTTGACAACATTCCTGGCGAGTTGGCCTCTACGTCTCCGTAGGGCCTTATATACATCAATAACGTAATATAACCTAACCTAACCCAAAGTAACGTCTCGGAGGTAATGTTTAACCACATTCCTGGCTTGTTGGCCTCTACGTTTCCGTGAGACCTTTATATACATCAATAACGTAATATAACCTAACCTAAGCCAACCTAACATTTCGGCGGTAATATTTGACAACATTCCTGGCGAGTTGGCCTCTACGTCTCCGTGGGGCCTTTATATACATCAATAACGTAATATAACCTAACCTAACCCAAAGTAACGTCTCGGAGGTAATGTTTAACCACATTCCTGGCTTGTTGGCCTCTACGTTTCCGTGAGACCTTTATATACATCAATAACGTAATATAACCTAACCTAACCCAACCTAACATCTCGGCGGTAATAGTTGACAACATTCCTGGCGAATTGGCCTCTACGTCTCCGTGAGACTTTCATATCCATCAATAACGTAATATAACATTATATAAACCAACCTAACATCTCGGCGCTATTATTTGACAACATTCCTGGCGAGTTGGCCTCTACGTTTCCGTATGACCTTTATATACATCAATAGCGTAATATAACCTAACCTAACCCAACCTAACCTTTCGGCGCTATTATTTGACAACATTCCTGGCGAGTTGGCCTCTACGTCTCCGTGAGACCTTCATATCCATCAATAACGTAATATAACCTAACTTAACCCAACCTAACCTTTCGGCGCTATTATTTGACAACATTCCTGGCGAGTTGGCCTCTACGTCTCCGTGGGACTTTTATATACATCAATAACGTAATATAACCTAACCTAACCCAACCTAACCTTTCGGCGCTATTATTTAACAACATTACCGGCGAGTTGGCCTCTACGTCTCCGTGGGACTTTTATATACATCAATAACGTAATATAACCTAACCTAACCCAACCTAACATTTCGGCGCTATTATTTGACAACATTCCTGGCGAGTTGGCCTCTACGTCTCCGTGGGACCTTCATATACATCAATAACGTAATATAACCTAACTTAACCCAACCTAACCTTTCGGCGCTATTATTTGACAACATTCCTGGCGGGTTGGCCTCTACGTCTCCGTGGGACCTTCATATACATCAATAACGTAATATAACCTAACCTAACCCAACCTAACCTTTCGGCGCTATTATTTGACCACATTCCTGTCGAGTTGGCCTCTACGTCTCCGTGGGACTTTTATATACATCAATAGCGTAATATAACCTAACCTAACACAACCTAACATCTCGGTACTAATATTTGACAACATTCCTGGCGAGTTGGACTCTACGTCTCCGTGGGAATTTTATATATATCAATAGCGTAATATAACCTAACCTAACCCAACCTAACACCTCGGCGGTAATATTTGACAACATTCCTGGCGAGTTGGCCTCTACGTCTCCGTAGGGCCTTATATACATCAATAACGTAATATAACCTAACCTAACCCAAAGTAACGTCTCGGAGGTAATGTTTAACCACATTCCTGGCTTGTTGGCCTCTACGTTTCCGTGAGACCTTTATATACATCAATAACGTAATATAACCTAACCTAAGCCAACCTAACATTTCGGCGGTAATATTTGACAACATTCCTGGCGAGTTGGCCTCTACGTCTCCGTGGGGCCTTTATATACATCAATAACGTAATATAACCTAACCTAACACAACCCAACCTCTCGGTACTAATATTTGACAACATTCCTGGCGAGTTGGCCTCTACGTCTCCGTGGGACCGTCATATACATTAATAACGCAATATAACATAACCTAACCCAACCTAACCTTTCGGCGCTATTATTTGACCACATTCCTGGCTTGTTGGCCTCTACGTCTCCGTGGGACGTTTATGTACATCAATAGCGTAATATAACCTAACCTAACCCAACCTAAGATCTCGGCGACATTATTTGACAACTTTCCTGTCGAGTTGGCCTCTACGTCTCCGTGGGACTTTTATATACCTCAATAGCGTAATATAACCTAACCTAACACAACCTAACATCTCGGTACTAATATTTGACAACATTCCTGGCTTGTTGGCCGCTACGTCTCCGTGGGACATTCATATCCATCAATAACGTAATTTAACCTAAAATAACCCAACGTAACGTCTCGGCTGTAATATTTCACAACATTCCTGGCTTGTTGGCCTCTATGTTTCCGTGGGACCTTTATATACATCAATAACGTAATATAACCTAACCTAACCCAACCTAACCTGTCGGCGCTATTATTTGACAACATTCCTGGCGAGTTGGCCTCTACGTCTCCGTGGGACCTTCATATACATCAATAACGTAATATAACCTAACCTAACCCAACCTAACCTGTCGGCGCTATTATTTGACAACATTCTTGGCGAGTTGGCCTCTACGTCTCCGTGGGACTTTTATATACATCAATAGCGTAATATAACCTAACCTAACACAACCTAACATCTCGGTACGAATATTTGACAACATTCCTTTCGAGTTGGACTCTACGTCTCCGTGGGAATTTTATATATATCAATAGCGTAATATAACCTAACCTAAGCCAACCTAACATTTCGGCGGTAATATTTGACAACATTCCTGGCGAGTTGGCCTCTACGTCTCCGTGGGTCCTTCATATACATCAATAACGTAATATAACCTCACCAAACCCAACCTAATCTTTCGGCGCTATTATTTGACCACATTCCTGGCTTGTTGGCCTCTACGTCTCCGTGGGACATTCATATCCATCAATAACGTAATATAACCTGACCTAACCCAACCTAACCTTTCGGCGCCATTATTTGACAACATTCCTGGCGAGTTGGCCTCTACGTCTCCGTGGGACTTTTATATACATCAGTAGCGTAATATAACCTAACCTAACCCAACCTAAGATCTCGGCGCTAATATTTGACAACATTCCTGTCGAGTTGGCCTCTACGTCTCCGTGGGGCCTTCATACACATCAAAAACGTAATATAACCTAACCTAACCCAACCTAACATCTCGGCGGTAATATTTGACAACATTCCTGGCGAGTTGGCCTCTACGTCTCCGTGGGACTTTTATATACATCAATAACGTAATATAACCTAACCTAATCCAACCTAACCTTTCGGCGCTATTATTTGACAACATTTCTGGCGAGTTGGCCTCTACGTCTCCGTGGGAATTTTATATATATCAATAGCGTAATAGAACCTAACCTAACCCAACCTAACACCTCGGCGGTAATATTTGACAACATTCCTGGCGAGTTGGCCTCTACGTCTCCGTAGGGCCTTATATATATCAATAACATAATATAACCTAACCTAGCACAACCCAACCTCTCGGCACTAATATTTGACAACATTCCTGGCGAGTTGGCCTCTACGTTTCCGTGGGGCTTTTATATACATCAATAACGTAATATAACCTAACCTAACCCAAAGTAACGTCTCGGAGGTAATGTTTAACCACATTCCTGGCTTGTTGGCCTCTACGTTTCCGTGAGACCTTTATATACATCAATAACGTAATATAACCTAACCTAACCCAACCTAACATCTCGGCGGTAATAGTTGACAACATTCCTGGCGAATTGGCCTCTACGTCTCCGTGAGACTTTCATATCCATCAATAACGTAATATAACATTATATAAACCAACCCAACACCTCGGCGGTAATATTTGACAACATTCCTGGCGAGTTGGCCTCTACGTCTCCGTAGGGCCTTATATACATCAATAACGTAATATAACCTAACCTAACACAACCCAACCTCTCGGCACTAATATTTGACAACATTCCTGGCGAGTTGGCCTCTACGTTTCCGTGGGGCTTTTATATACATCAATAACGTAATATAACCTAACCTAACCCAACCTAACATTTCGGCGCTATTATTTGACAACATTCCTGGCGAGTTGGCCTCTACGTCTCCGTGAGACCTTCATATCCATCAATAACGTAATATAACCTAACTTAACCCAACCTAACCTTTCGGCGCTATTATTTGACAACATTCCTGGCGAGTTGGCCTCTACGTATCCGTGGGACTTTTATATACATCAATAACGTAATATAACCTAACCTAACCCAACCTAACATTTCGGCGCTATTATTTGACAACATTCCTGGCGAGTTGGCCTCTACGTCTCCGTGGGACCTTCATATACATCAATAACGTAATATAACCTAACTTAACCCAACCTAACCTTTCGGCGCTATTATTTGACAACATTCCTGGCGGGTTGGCCTCTACGTCTCCGTGGGACCTTCATATACATCAATAACGTAATATAACCTAACCTAACCCAACCTAACCTTTCGGCGCTATTATTTGACCACATTCCTGTCGAGTTGGCCTCTACGTCTCCGTGGGACTTTTATATACATCAATAGCGTAATATAACCTAACCTAACACAACCTAACATCTCGGTACTAATATTTGACAACATTCCTGGCGAGTTGGCCGCTACGTCTCCGTGGGACATTCATATCCATCAATAACGTAATTTAACCTAAAATAACCCAACGTAACGTCTCGGCTGTAATATTTCACAACATTCGTGGCTTGTTGGCCTCTATGTTTCCGTGGGACCTTTATATACATCAATAACGTAATATAACCTAACCTAACCCAACCTAACCTGTCGGCGCTATTATTTGACAACATTCCTGGCGAGTTGGCCTCTACGTCTCCGTGGGACCTTCATATACATCAATAACGTAATATAACCTAACCTAACCCAACCTAACCTGTCGGCGCTATTATTTGACAACATTCTTGGCGAGTTGGCCTCTACGTCTCCGTGGGACATTCATATCCATCAATAACGTAATATAACCTGACCTAACCCAACCTAACCTTTCGGCGCCATTATTTGACAACATTCCTGGCGAGTTGGCCTCTACGTCTCCGTGGGACTTTTATATACATCAATAGCGTAATATAACCAAACCTAACACAACCTAACATCTCGGTACGAATATTTGACAACATTCCTTTCGAGTTGGACTCTACGTCTCCGTGGGAATTTTATATATATCAATAGCGTAATATAACCTAACCTAAGCCAACCTAACATTTCGGCGGTAATATTTGACAACATTCCTGGCGAGTTGGCCTCTACGTCTCCGTGGGACCTTCATATACATCAATAACGTAATATAACCTAACCTAACCCAACCTAACCTGTCGGCGCTATTATTTGACAACATTCTTGGCGAGTTGGCCTCTACGTCTCCGTGGGACTTTTATATACATCAATAGCGTAATATAACCAAACCTAACACAACCTAACATCTCGGTACGAATATTTGACAACATTCCTTTCGAGTTGGACTCTACGTCTCCGTGGGAATTTTATATATATCAATAGCGTAATATAACCTAACCTAACCCAACCTAAGATCTCGGCGCTAATATTTGACAACATTCCTGTCGAGTTGGCCTCTACGTCTCCGTGGGGCCTTCATACACATCAAAAACGTAATATAACCTAACCTAACCCAACCTAACATCTCAGCGGTAATATTTGACAACATTCCTGGCGAGTTGGCCTCTACGTCTCCGTGGGACTTTTATATACATCAATAACGTAATATAACCTAACCTAATCCAACCTAACCTTTCGGCGCTATTATTTGACAACATTTCTGGCGAGTTGGCCTCTACGTCTCCGTGGGAATTTTATATATATCAATAGCGTAATAGAACCTAACCTAACCCAACCTAACACCTCGGCGGTAATATTTGACAACATTCCTGGCGAGTTGGCCTCTACGTCTCCGTAGGGCCTTATATATATCAATAACATAATATAACCTAACCTAGCACAACCCAACCTCTCGGCACTAATATTTGACAACATTCCTGGCGAGTTGGCCTCTACGTTTCCGTGGGGCTTTTATATACATCAATAACGTAATATAACCTAACCTAACCCAAAGTAACGTCTCGGAGGTAATGTTTAACCACATTCCTGGCTTGTTGGCCTCTACGTTTCCGTGAGACCTTTATATACATCAATAACGTAATATAACCTAACCTAACCCAACCTAACATCTCGGCGGTAATAGTTGACAACATTCCTGGCGAATTGGCCTCTACGTCTCCGTGAGACTTTCATATCCATCAATAACGTAATATAACATTATATAAACCAACCCAACACCTCGGCGGTAATATTTGACAACATTCCTGGCGAGTTGGCCTCTACGTCTCCGTAGGGCCTTATATACATCAATAACGTAATATAACCTAACCTAACACAACCCAACCTCTCGGCACTAATATTTGACAACATTCCTGGCGAGTTGGCCTCTACGTTTCCGTGGGGCTTTTATATACATCAATAACGTAATATAACCTAACCTAACCCAAAGTAACGACTCGGAGGTAATGTTTAACCACATTCCTGGCTTGTTGGCCTCTACGTTTCCGTGAGACCTTTATATACATCAATAACGTAATATAACCTAACCTAACCCAACCTAACATCTCGGCGGTAATAGTTGACAACATTCCTGGCGAATTGGCCTCTACGTCTCCGTGAGACTTTCATATCCATCAATAACGTAATATAACATTATATAAACCAACCTAACCTCTCGGCGCTATTATTTGACAACATTCCTGGCGAGTTGGCCTCTACGTGTCCGTGGGACTTTTATATACATCAATAACGTAATATAACCTAACCTAACCCAACCTAACATTTCGGCGCTATTATTTGACAACATTCCTGGCGAGTTGGCCTCTACGTCTCCGTGGGGCCTTTATATACATCAATAACGTAATATAACCTAACCTAACACAACCCAACCTCTCGGTACTAATATTTGACAACATTCCTGGCGAGTTGGCCTCTACGTCTCCGTGGGACCTTCATATACATTAATAACGCAATATAACATAACCTAACCCAACCTAACCTTTCGGCGCTATTATTTGACCACATTCCTGGCTTGTTGGCCTCTACGTCTCCGTGGGACGTTTATGTACATCAATAGCGTAATATAACCTAACCTAACCCAACCTAAGATCTCGGCGACATTATTTGACAACTTTCCTGTCGAGTTGGCCTCTACGTCTCCGTGGGACTTTTATATACATCAATAGCGTAATATAACCTAACCTAACACAACCTAACATCTCGGTACTAATATTTGACAACATTCCTGGCTTGTTGGCCGCTACGTCTCCGTGGGACATTCATATCCATCAATAACGTAATTTAACCTAAAATAACCCAACGTAACGTCTCGGCTGTAATATTTGACAACATTCCTGGCTTGTTGGCCTCTATGTTTCCGTGGGACCTTTATATACATCAATAACGTAATATAACCTAACCTAACCCAACCTAACCTGTCGGCGCTATTATTTGACAACATTCCTGTCGAGTTGGCCTCTACGTCTCCGTGGGACTTTTATATACATCAATAACGTAATATAACCTAACCTAATCCAACCTAACCTTTCGGCGCTATTATTTGACAACATTTCTGGCGAGTTGGCCTCTACGTCTCCGTGGGAATTTTATATATATCAATAGCGTAATAGAACCTAACCTAACCCAACCTAACACCTCGGCGGTAATATTTGACAACATTCCTGGCGAGTTGGCCTCTACGTCTCCGTAGGGCCTTATATATATCAATAACATAATATAACCTAATCTAGCACAACCCAACCTCTCGGCACTAATATTTGACAACATTCCTGGCGAGTTGGCCTCTACGTTTCCGTGGGGCTTTTATATACATCAATAACGTAATATAACCTAACCTAACCCAAAGTAACGTCTCGGAGGTAATGTTTAACCACATTCCTGGCTTGTTGGCCTCTACGTTTCCGTGAGACCTTTATATACATCAATAACGTAATATAACCTAACCTAACCCAACCTAACATCTCGGCGGTAATAGTTGACAACATTCCTGGCGAATTGGCCTCTACGTCTCCGTGAGACTTTCATATCCATCAATAACGTAATGTAACATTATATAAACCAACCCAACACCTCGGCGGTAATATTTGACAACATTCCTGGCGAGTTGGCCTCTACGTCTCCGTAGGGCCTTATATACATCAATAACGTAATATAACCTAACCTAACACAACCCAACCTCTCGGCACTAATATTTGACAACATTCCTGGCGAGTTGGCCTCTACGTTTCCGTGGGGCTTTTATATACATCAATAACGTAATATAACCTAACCTAACCCAAAGTAACGACTCGGAGGTAATGTTTAACCACATTCCTGGCTTGTTGGCCTCTACGTTTCCGTGAGACCTTTATATACATCAATAACGTAATATAACCTAACCTAACCCAACCTAACATCTCGGCGGTAATAGTTGACAACATTCCTGGCGAATTGGCCTCTACGTCTCCGTGAGACTTTCATATCCATCAATAACGTAATATAACATTATATAAACCAACCTAACCTCTCGGCGCTATTATTTGACAACATTCCTGGCGAGTTGGCCTCTACGTGTCCGTGGGACATTTATATACATCAATAACGTAATATAACCTAACCTAACCCAACCTAACATTTCGGCGCTATTATTTGACAACATTCCTGGCGAGTTGGCCTCTACGTCTCCGTGGGGCCTTTATATACATCAATAACGTAATATAACCTAACCTAACACAACCCAACCTCTCGGTACTAATATTTGACAACATTCCTGGCGAGTTGGCCTCTACGTCTCCGTGGGACCTTCATATACATTAATAACGCAATATAACATAACCTAACCCAACCTAACCTTTCGGCGCTATTATTTGACCACATTCCTGGCTTGTTGGCCTCTACGTCTCCGTGGGACGTTTATGTACATCAATAGCGTAATATAACCTAACCTAACCCAACCTAAGATCTCGGCGACATTATTTGACAACTTTCCTGTCGAGTTGGCCTCTACGTCTCCGTGGGACTTTTATATACATCAATAGCGTAATATAACCTAACCTAACACAACCTAACATCTCGGTACTAATATTTGACAACATTCCTGGCTTGTTGGCCGCTACGTCTCCGTGGGACATTCATATCCATCAATAACGTAATTTAACCTAAAATAACCCAACGTAACTTCTCGGCTGTAATATTTCACAACATTCCTGGCTTGTTGGCCTCTATGTTTCCGTGGGACCTTTATATACATCAATAACGTAATATAACCTAACCTAACCCAACCTAACCTGTCGGCGCTATTATTTGACAACATTCCTGGCGAGTTGGCCTCTACGTCTCCGTGGGACCTTCATATACATCAATAACGTAATATAACCTAACCTAACTCAACCTAACCTGTCGGCGCTATTATTTGACAACATTCTTGGCGAGTTGGCCTCTACGTCTCCGTGGGACTTTTATATACATCAATAGCGTAATATAACCTAACCTAACACAACCTAACATCTCGGTACGAATATTTGACAACATTCCTTTCGAGTTGGACTCTACGTCTCCGTGGGAATTTTATATATATCAATAGCGTAATATAACCTAACCTAAGCCAACCTAACATTTCGGCGGTAACATTTGACAACATTCCTGGCGAGTTGGCCTCTACGTCTCCGTGGGTCCTTCATATACATCAATAACGTAATATAACCTAACCAAACCCAACCTAATCTTTCGGCGCTATTATTTGACCACATTCCTGGCTTGTTGGCCTCTACGTCTCCGTGGGACATTCATATCCATCAATAACGTAATATAACCTGACCTAACCCAACCTAACCTTTCGGCGCCATTATTTGACAACATTCCTGGCGAGTTGGCCTCTACGTCTCCGTGGGACCTTCATATACATCAATAACGTAATATAACCTAACCTAACTCAACCTAACCTGTCGGCGCTATTATTTGACAACATTCTTGGCGAGTTGGCCTCTACGTCTCCGTGGGACTTTTATATACATCAATAGCGTAATATAACCTAACCTAACACAACCTAACATCTCGGTACGAATATTTGACAACATTCCTTTCGAGTTGGACTCTACGTCTCCGTGGGAATTTTATATATATCAATAGCGTAATATAACCTAACCTAAGCCAACCTAACATTTCGGCGGTAACATTTGACAACATTCCTGGCGAGTTGGCCTCTACGTCTCCGTGGGTCCTTCATATACATCAATAACGTAATATAACCTAACCAAACCCAACCTAATCTTTCGGCGCTATTATTTGACCACATTCCTGGCTTGTTGGCCTCTACGTCTCCGTGGGACATTCATATCCATCAATAACGTAATATAACCTGACCTAACCCAACCTAACCTTTCGGCGCCATTATTTGACAACATTCCTGGCGAGTTGGCCTCTACGTCTCCGTGGGACTTTTATATACATCAGTAGCGTAATATAACCTAACCTAACCCAACCTAAGATCTCGGCGCTAATATTTGACAACATTCCTGTCGAGTTGGCCTCTACGTCTCCGTGGGGCCTTCATACACATCAAAAACGTAATATAACCTAACCTAACCCAACCTAACATCTCGGCGGTAATATTTGACAACATTCCTGGCGAGTTGGCCTCTACGTCTCCGTGGGACTTTTATATACATCAATAACGTAATATAACCTAACCTAATCCAACCTAACCTTTCGGCGCTATTATTTGACAACATTTCTGGCGAGTTGGCCTCTACGTCTCCGTAGGGCCTTATATACATCAATAACGTAATATAACCTAACCTAACACAACCCAACCTCTCGGCACTAATATTTGACAACATTCCTGGCGAGTTGGCCTCTACGTTTCCGTGGGGCTTTTATATACATCAATAACGTAATATAACCTAACCTAACCCAACCTAACATCTCGGCGGTAATAGTTGACAACATTCCTGGCGAATTGGCCTCTACGTCTCCGTGAGACTTTCATATCCATCAATAACGTAATATAACATTATATAAACCAACCCAACACCTCGGCGGTAATATTTGACAACATTCCTGGCGAGTTGGCCTCTACGTCTCCGTAGGGCCTTATATACATCAATAACGTAATATAACCTAACCTAACACAACCCAACCTCTCGGCACTAATATTTGACAACATTCCTGGCGAGTTGGCCTCTACGTTTCCGTGGGGCTTTTATATACATCAATAACGTAATATAACCTAACCTAACCCAAAGTAACGACTCGGAGGTAATGTTTAACCACATTCCTGGCTTGTTGGCCTCTACGTTTCCGTGAGACCTTTATATACATCAATAACGTAATATAACCTAACCTAACCCAACCTAACATCTCGGCGGTAATAGTTGACAACATTCCTGGCGAATTGGCCTCTACGTCTCCGTGAGACTTTCATATCCATCAATAACGTAATATAACATTATATAAACCAACCTAACCTCTCGGCGCTATTATTTGACAACATTCCTGGCGAGTTGGCCTCTACGTGTCCGTGGGACTTTTATATACATCAATAACGTAATATAACCTAACCTAACCCAACCTAACATTTCGGCGCTATTATTTGACAACATTCCTGGCGAGTTGGCCTCTACGTCTCCGTGGGGCCTTTATATACATCAATAACGTAATATAACCTAAACTAACACAACCCAACCTCTCGGTACTAATATTTGACAACATTCCTGGCGAGTTGGCCTCTACGTCTCCGTGGGACCTTCATATACATTAATAACGCAATATAACATAACCTAACCCAACCTAACCTTTCGGCGCTATTATTTGACCACATTCCTGGCTTGTTGGCCTCTACGTCTCCGTGGGACGTTTATGTACATCAATAGCGTAATATAACCTAACCTAACCCAACCTAAGATCTCGGCGACATTATTTGACAACTTTCCTGTCGAGTTGGCCTCTACGTCTCCGTGGGACTTTTATATACATCAATAGCGTAATATAACCTAACCTAACACAACCTAACATCTCGGTACTAATATTTGACAACATTCCTGGCTTGTTGGCCGCTACGTCTCCGTGGGACATTCATATCCATCAATAACGTAATTTAACCTAAAATAACCCAACGTAACGTCTCGGCTGTAATATTTGACAACATTCCTGGCTTGTTGGCCTCTATGTTTCCGTGGGACCTTTATATACATCAATAACGTAATATAACCTAACCTAACCCAACCTAACCTGTCGGCGCTATTATTTGACAACATTCCTGGCGAGTTGGCCTCTACGTCTCCGTGGGACTTTTATATACATCAATAACGTAATATAACCTAACCTAATCCAACCTAACCTTTCGGCGCTATTATTTGACAACATTTCTGGCGAGTTGGCCTCTACGTCTCCGTGGGAATTTTATATATATCAATAGCGTAATAGAACCTAACCTAACCCAACCTAACACCTCGGCGGTAATATTTGACAACATTCCTGGCGAGTTGGCCTCTACGTCTCCGTAGGGCCTTATATATATCAATAACATAATATAACCTAACCTAGCACAACCCAACCTCTCGGCACTAATATTTGACAACATTCCTGGCGAGTTGGCCTCTACGTTTCCGTGGGGCTTTTATATACATCAATAACGTAATATAACCTAACCTAACCCAAAGTAACGTCTCGGAGGTAATGTTTAACCACATTCCTGGCTTGTTGGCCTCTACGTTTCCGTGAGACCTTTATATACATCAATAACGTAATATAACCTAACCTAACCCAACCTAACATCTCGGCGGTAATAGTTGACAACATTCCTGGCGAATTGGCCTCTACGTCTCCGTGAGACTTTCATATCCATCAATAACGTAATATAACATTATATAAACCAACCCAACACCTCGGCGGTAATATTTGACAACATTCCTGGCGAGTTGGCCTCTACGTCTCCGTAGGGCCTTATATACATCAATAACGTAATATAACCTAACCTAACACAACCCAACCTCTCGGCACTAATATTTGACAACATTCCTGGCGAGTTGGCCTCTACGTTTCCGTGGGGCTTTTATATACATCAATAACGTAATATAACCTAACCTAACCCAAAGTAACGACTCGGAGGTAATGTTTAACCACATTCCTGGCTTGTTGGCCTCTACGTTTCCGTGAGACCTTTATATACATCAATAACGTAATATAACCTAACCTAACCCAACCTAACATCTCGGCGGTAATAGTTGACAACATTCCTGGCGAATTGGCCTCTACGTCTCCGTGAGACTTTCATATCCATCAATAACGTAATATAACATTATATAAACCAACCTAACCTCTCGGCGCTATTATTTGACAACATTCCTGGCGAGTTGGCCTCTACGTGTCCGTAGGACATTTATATACATCAATAACGTAATATAACCTAACCTAACCCAACCTAACATTTCGGCGCTATTATTTGACAACATTCCTGGCGAGTTGGCCTCTACGTCTCCGTGGGGCCTTTATATACATCAATAACGTAATATAACCTAACCTAACACAACCCAACCTCTCGGTACTAATATTTGACAACATTCCTGGCGAGTTGGCCTCTACGTCTCCGTGGGACCTTCATATACATTAATAACGCAATATAACATAACCTAACCCAACCTAACCTTTCGGCGCTATTATTTGACCACATTCCTGGCTTGTTGGCCTCTACGTCTCCGTGGGACGTTTATGTACATCAATAGCGTAATATAACCTAACCTAACCCAACCTAAGATCTCGGCGACATTATTTGACAACTTTCCTGTCGAGTTGGCCTCTACGTCTCCGTGGGACTTTTATATACATCAATAGCGTAATATAACCTAACCTAACACAACCTAACATCTCGGTACTAATATTTGACAACATTCCTGGCTTGTTGGCCGCTACGTCTCCGTGGGACATTCATATCCATCAATAACGTAATTTAACCTAAAATAACCCAACGTAACTTCTCGGCTGTAATATTTCACAACATTCCTGGCTTGTTGGCCTCTATGTTTCCGTGGGACCTTTATATACATCAATAACGTAATATAACCTAACCTAACCCAACCTAACCTGTCGGCGCTATTATTTGACAACATTCCTGGCGAGTTGGCCTCTACGTCTCCGTGGGACCTTCATATACATCAATAACGTAATATAACCTAACCTAACTCAACCTAACCTGTCGGCGCTATTATTTGACAACATTCTTGGCGAGTTGGCCTCTACGTCTCCGTGGGACTTTTATATACATCAATAGCGTAATATAACCTAACCTAACACAACCTAACATCTCGGTACGAATATTTGACAACATTCCTTTCGAGTTGGACTCTACGTCTCCGTGGGAATTTTATATATATCAATAGCGTAATATAACCTAACCTAAGCCAACCTAACATTTCGGCGGTAACATTTGACAACATTCCTGGCGAGTTGGCCTCTACGTCTCCGTGGGTCCTTCATATACATCAATAACGTAATATAACCTAACCAAACCCAACCTAATCTTTCGGCGCTATTATTTGACCACATTCCTGGCTTGTTGGCCTCTACGTCTCCGTGGGACATTCATATCCATCAATAACGTAATATAACCTGACCTAACCCAACCTAACCTTTCGGCGCCATTATTTGACAACATTCCTGGCGAGTTGGCCTCTACGTCTCCGTGGGACCTTCATATACATCAATAACGTAATATAACCTAACCTAACTCAACCTAACCTGTCGGCGCTATTATTTGACAACATTCTTGGCGAGTTGGCCTCTACGTCTCCGTGGGACTTTTATATACATCAATAGCGTAATATAACCTAACCTAACACAACCTAACATCTCGGTACGAATATTTGACAACATTCCTTTCGAGTTGGACTCTACGTCTCCGTGGGAATTTTATATATATCAATAGCGTAATATAACCTAACCTAAGCCAACCTAACATTTCGGCGGTAACATTTGACAACATTCCTGGCGAGTTGGCCTCTACGTCTCCGTGGGTCCTTCATATACATCAATAACGTAATATAACCTAACCAAACCCAACCTAATCTTTCGGCGCTATTATTTGACCACATTCCTGGCTTGTTGGCCTCTACGTCTCCGTGGGACATTCATATCCATCAATAACGTAATATAACCTGACCTAACCCAACCTAACCTTTCGGCGCCATTATTTGACAACATTCCTGGCGAGTTGGCCTCTACGTCTCCGTGGGACTTTTATATACATCAGTAGCGTAATATAACCTAACCTAACCCAACCTAAGATCTCGGCGCTAATATTTGACAACATTCCTGTCGAGTTGGCCTCTACGTCTCCGTGGGGCCTTCATACACATCAAAAACGTAATATAACCTAACCTAACCCAACCTAACATCTCGGCGGTAATATTTGACAACATTCCTGGCGAGTTGGCCTCTACGTCTCCGTGGGACTTTTATATACATCAATAACGTAATATAACCTAACCTAATCCAACCTAACCTTTCGGCGCTATTATTTGACAACATTTCTGGCGAGTTGGCCTCTACGTCTCCGTGGGAATTTTATATATATCAATAGCGTAATAGAACCTAACCTAACCCAACCTAACACCTCGGCGGTAATATTTGACAACATTCCTGGCGAGTTGGCCTCTACGTCTCCGTAGGGCCTTATATATATCAATAACATAATATAACCTAACCTAGCACAACCCAACCTCTCGGCACTAATATTTGACAACATTCCTGGCGAGTTGGCCTCTACGTTTCCGTGGGGCTTTTATATACATCAATAACGTAATATAACCTAACCTAACCCAAAGTAACGTCTCGGAGGTAATGTTTAACCACATTCCTGGCTTGTTGGCCTCTACGTTTCCGTGAGACCTTTATATACATCAATAACGTAATATAACCTAACCTAACCCAACCTAACATCTCGGCGGTAATAGTTGACAACATTCCTGGCGAATTGGCCTCTACGTCTCCGTGAGACTTTCATATCCATCAATAACGTAATATAACATTATATAAACCAACCCAACACCTCGGCGGTAATATTTGACAACATTCCTGGCGAGTTGGCCTCTACGTCTCCGTAGGGCCTTATATACATCAATAACGTAATATAACCTAACCTAACACAACCCAACCTCTCGGCACTAATATTTGACAACATTCCTGGCGAGTTGGCCTCTACGTTTCCGTGGGGCTTTTATATACATCAATAACGTAATATAACCTAACCTAACCCAAAGTAACGACTCGGAGGTAATGTTTAACCACATTCCTGGCTTGTTGGCATCTACGTTTCCGTGAGACCTTTATATACATCAATAACGTAATATAACCTAACCTAACCCAACCTAACATCTCGGCGGTAATAGTTGACAACATTCCTGGCGAATTGGCCTCTACGTCTCCGTGAGACTTTCATATCCATCAATAACGTAATATAACATTATATAAACCAACCTAACCTCTCGGCGCTATTATTTGACAACATTCCTGGCGAGTTGGCCTCTACGTGTCCGTGGGACTTTTATATACATCAATAACGTAATATAACCTAACCTAACCCAACCTAACATTTCGGCGCTATTATTTGACAACATTCCTGGCGAGTTGGCCTCTACGTCTCCGTGAGACCTTCATATCCATCAATAACGTAATATAACCTAACTTAACCCAGCCTAACCTTTCGGCGCTATTATTTGACAACATTCCTGGCGAGTTGGCCTCTACGTATCCGTGGGACTTTTATATACATCAATAACGTAATATAACCTAACCTAATCCAACCTAACCTTTCGGCGCTATTATTTGACCACATTCCTGGCGAGTTGGACTCTACGTCTCCGTGGGACCTTCATGTACATCAATAACGTAAAATAACCTAACCTAAGCCAACCTAACATTTCAGCGGTAATATTTGACAACATTCCTGGCGAGTTGGCGTCTACGTCTCCGTGGGGCCTTTATATACATCAATAACGTAATATAACCTAACCTAACACAACCCAACCTCTCGGTACTAATATTTGACAACATTCCTGGCGAGTTGGCCTCTACGTCTCCGTAGGGCCTTATATACATCAATAACGTAATATAACCTAACCTAACACAACCCAACCTCTCGGCACTAATATTTGACAACATTCCTGGCGAGTTGGCCTCTACGTTTCCGTGGGGCTTTTATATACATCAATAACGTAATATAACCTAACCTAACCCAAAGTAACGACTCGGAGGTAATGTTTAACCACATTCCTGGCTTGTTGGCCTCTACGTTTCCGTGAGACCTTTATATACATCAATAACGTAATATAACCTAACCTAACCCAACCTAACATCTCGGCGGTAATAGTTGACAACATTCCTGGCGAATTGGCCTCTACGTCTCCGTGAGACTTTCATATCCATCAATAACGTAATATAACATTATATAAACCAACCTAACCTCTCGGCGCTATTATTTGACAACATTCCTGGCGAGTTGGCCTCTACGTGTCCGTAGGACATTTATATACATCAATAACGTAATATAACCTAACCTAACCCAACCTAACATTTCGGCGCTATTATTTGACAACATTCCTGGCGAGTTGGCCTCTACGTCTCCGTGGGGCCTTTATATACATCAATAACGTAATATAACCTAACCTAACACAACCCAACCTCTCGGTACTAATATTTGACAACATTCCTGGCGAGTTGGCCTCTACGTCTCCGTGGGACCTTCATATACATTAATAACGCAATATAACATAACCTAACCCAACCTAACCTTTCGGCGCTATTATTTGACCACATTCCTGGCTTGTTGGCCTCTACGTCTCCGTGGGACGTTTATGTACATCAATAGCGTAATATAACCTAACCTAACCCAACCTAAGATCTCGGCGACATTATTTGACAACTTTCCTGTCGAGTTGGCCTCTACGTCTCCGTGGGACTTTTATATACATCAATAGCGTAATATAACCTAACCTAACACAACCTAACATCTCGGTACTAATATTTGACAACATTCCTGGCTTGTTGGCCGCTACGTCTCCGTGGGACATTCATATCCATCAATAACGTAATTTAACCTAAAATAACCCAACGTAACTTCTCGGCTGTAATATTTCACAACATTCCTGGCTTGTTGGCCTCTATGTTTCCGTGGGACCTTTATATACATCAATAACGTAATATAACCTAACCTAACCCAACCTAACCTGTCGGCGCTATTATTTGACAACATTCCTGGCGAGTTGGCCTCTACGTCTCCGTGGGACCTTCATATACATCAATAACGTAATATAACCTAACCTAACTCAACCTAACCTGTCGGCGCTATTATTTGACAACATTCTTGGCGAGTTGGCCTCTACGTCTCCGTGGGACTTTTATATACATCAATAGCGTAATATAACCTAACCTAACACAACCTAACATCTCGGTACGAATATTTGACAACATTCCTTTCGAGTTGGACTCTACGTCTCCGTGGGAATTTTATATATATCAATAGCGTAATATAACCTAACCTAAGCCAACCTAACATTTCGGCGGTAACATTTGACAACATTCCTGGCGAGTTGGCCTCTACGTCTCCGTGGGTCCTTCATATACATCAATAACGTAATATAACCTAACCAAACCCAACCTAATCTTTCGGCGCTATTATTTGACCACATTCCTGGCTTGTTGGCCTCTACGTCTCCGTGGGACATTCATATCCATCAATAACGTAATATAACCTGACCTAACCCAACCTAACCTTTCGGCGCCATTATTTGACAACATTCCTGGCGAGTTGGCCTCTACGTCTCCGTGGGACCTTCATATACATCAATAACGTAATATAACCTAACCTAACTCAACCTAACCTGTCGGCGCTATTATTTGACAACATTCTTGGCGAGTTGGCCTCTACGTCTCCGTGGGACTTTTATATACATCAATAGCGTAATATAACCTAACCTAACACAACCTAACATCTCGGTACGAATATTTGACAACATTCCTTTCGAGTTGGACTCTACGTCTCCGTGGGAATTTTATATATATCAATAGCGTAATATAACCTAACCTAAGCCAACCTAACATTTCGGCGGTAACATTTGACAACATTCCTGGCGAGTTGGCCTCTACGTCTCCGTGGGTCCTTCATATACATCAATAACGTAATATAACCTAACCAAACCCAACCTAATCTTTCGGCGCTATTATTTGACCACATTCCTGGCTTGTTGGCCTCTACGTCTCCGTGGGACATTCATATCCATCAATAACGTAATATAACCTGACCTAACCCAACCTAACCTTTCGGCGCCATTATTTGACAACATTCCTGGCGAGTTGGCCTCTACGTCTCCGTGGGACTTTTATATACATCAGTAGCGTAATATAACCTAACCTAACCCAACCTAAGATCTCGGCGCTAATATTTGACAACATTCCTGTCGAGTTGGCCTCTACGTCTCCGTGGGGCCTTCATACACATCAAAAACGTAATATAACCTAACCTAACCCAACCTAACATCTCGGCGGTAATATTTGACAACATTCCTGGCGAGTTGGCCTCTACGTCTCCGTGGGACTTTTATATACATCAATAACGTAATATAACCTAACCTAATCCAACCTAACCTTTCGGCGCTATTATTTGACAACATTTCTGGCGAGTTGGCCTCTACGTCTCCGTGGGAATTTTATATATATCAATAGCGTAATAGAACCTAACCTAACCCAACCTAACACCTCGGCGGTAATATTTGACAACATTCCTGGCGAGTTGGCCTCTACGTCTCCGTAGGGCCTTATATATATCAATAACATAATATAACCTAACCTAGCACAACCCAACCTCTCGGCACTAATATTTGACAACATTCCTGGCGAGTTGGCCTCTACGTTTCCGTGGGGCTTTTATATACATCAATAACGTAATATAACCTAACCTAACCCAAAGTAACGTCTCGGAGGTAATGTTTAACCACATTCCTGGCTTGTTGGCCTCTACGTTTCCGTGAGACCTTTATATACATCAATAACGTAATATAACCTAACCTAACCCAACCTAACATCTCGGCGGTAATAGTTGACAACATTCCTGGCGAATTGGCCTCTACGTCTCCGTGAGACTTTCATATCCATCAATAACGTAATATAACATTATATAAACCAACCCAACACCTCGGCGGTAATATTTGACAACATTCCTGGCGAGTTGGCCTCTACGTCTCCGTAGGGCCTTATATACATCAATAACGTAATATAACCTAACCTAACACAACCCAACCTCTCGGCACTAATATTTGACAACATTCCTGGCGAGTTGGCCTCTACGTTTCCGTGGGGCTTTTATATACATCAATAACGTAATATAACCTAACCTAACCCAAAGTAACGACTCGGAGGTAATGTTTAACCACATTCCTGGCTTGTTGGCATCTACGTTTCCGTGAGACCTTTATATACATCAATAACGTAATATAACCTAACCTAACCCAACCTAACATCTCGGCGGTAATAGTTGACAACATTCCTGGCGAATTGGCCTCTACGTCTCCGTGAGACTTTCATATCCATCAATAACGTAATATAACATTATATAAACCAACCTAACCTCTCGGCGCTATTATTTGACAACATTCCTGGCGAGTTGGCCTCTACGTGTCCGTGGGACTTTTATATACATCAATAACGTAATATAACCTAACCTAACCCAACCTAACATTTCGGCGCTATTATTTGACAACATTCCTGGCGAGTTGGCCTCTACGTCTCCGTGAGACCTTCATATCCATCAATAACGTAATATAACCTAACTTAACCCAGCCTAACCTTTCGGCGCTATTATTTGACAACATTCCTGGCGAGTTGGCCTCTACGTATCCGTGAGACTTTTATATACATCAATAACGTAATATAACCTAACCTAATCCAACCTAACCTTTCGGCGCTATTATTTGACCACATTCCTGGCGAGTTGGACTCTACGTCTCCGTGGGACCTTCATGTACATCAATAACGTAAAATAACCTAACCTAAGCCAACCTAACATTTCAGCGGTAATATTTGACAACATTCCTGGCGAGTTGGCGTCTACGTCTCCGTGGGGCCTTTATATACATCAATAACGTAATATAACCTAACCTAACACAACCCAACCTCTCGGTACTAATATTTGACAACATTCCTGGCGAGTTGGCCTCTACGTCTCCGTAGGGCCTTATATACATCAATAACGTAATATAACCTAACCTAACACAACCCAACCTCTCGGCACTAATATTTGACAACATTCCTGGCGAGTTGGCCTCTACGTTTCCGTGGGGCTTTTATATACATCAATAACGTAATATAACCTAACCTAACCCAAAGTAACGACTCGGAGGTAATGTTTAACCACATTCCTGGCTTGTTGGCCTCTACGTTTCCGTGAGACCTTTATATACATCAATAACGTAATATAACCTAACCTAACCCAACCTAACATCTCGGCGGTAATAGTTGACAACATTCCTGGCGAATTGGCCTCTACGTCTCCGTGAGACTTTCATATCCATCAATAACGTAATATAACATTATATAAACCAACCTAACCTCTCGGCGCTATTATTTGACAACATTCCTGGCGAGTTGGCCTCTACGTGTCCGTAGGACATTTATATACATCAATAACGTAATATAACCTAACCTAACCCAACCTAACATTTCGGCGCTATTATTTGACAACATTCCTGGCGAGTTGGCCTCTACGTCTCCGTGGGGCCTTTATATACATCAATAACGTAATATAACCTAACCTAACACAACCCAACCTCTCGGTACTAATATTTGACAACATTCCTGGCGAGTTGGCCTCTACGTCTCCGTGGGACCTTCATATACATTAATAACGCAATATAACATAACCTAACCCAACCTAACCTTTCGGCGCTATTATTTGACCACATTCCTGGCTTGTTGGCCTCTACGTCTCCGTGGGACGTTTATGTACATCAATAGCGTAATATAACCTAACCTAACCCAACCTAAGATCTCGGCGACATTATTTGACAACTTTCCTGTCGAGTTGGCCTCTACGTCTCCGTGGGACTTTTATATACATCAATAGCGTAATATAACCTAACCTAACACAACCTAACATCTCGGTACTAATATTTGACAACATTCCTGGCTTGTTGGCCGCTACGTCTCCGTGGGACATTCATATCCATCAATAACGTAATTTAACCTAAAATAACCCAACGTAACTTCTCGGCTGTAATATTTCACAACATTCCTGGCTTGTTGGCCTCTATGTTTCCGTGGGACCTTTATATACATCAATAACGTAATATAACCTAACCTAACCCAACCTAACCTGTCGGCGCTATTATTTGACAACATTCCTGGCGAGTTGGCCTCTACGTCTCCGTGGGACCTTCATATACATCAATAACGTAATATAACCTAACCTAACTCAACCTAACCTGTCGGCGCTATTATTTGACAACATTCTTGGCGAGTTGGCCTCTACGTCTCCGTGGGACTTTTATATACATCAATAGCGTAATATAACCTAACCTAACACAACCTAACATCTCGGTACGAATATTTGACAACATTCCTTTCGAGTTGGACTCTACGTCTCCGTGGGAATTTTATATATATCAATAGCGTAATATAACCTAACCTAAGCCAACCTAACATTTCGGCGGTAACATTTGACAACATTCCTGGCGAGTTGGCCTCTACGTCTCCGTGGGTCCTTCATATACATCAATAACGTAATATAACCTAACCAAACCCAACCTAATCTTTCGGCGCTATTATTTGACCACATTCCTGGCTTGTTGGCCTCTACGTCTCCGTGGGACATTCATATCCATCAATAACGTAATATAACCTGACCTAACCCAACCTAACCTTTCGGCGCCATTATTTGACAACATTCCTGGCGAGTTGGCCTCTACGTCTCCGTGGGACCTTCATATACATCAATAACGTAATATAACCTAACCTAACTCAACCTAACCTGTCGGCGCTATTATTTGACAACATTCTTGGCGAGTTGGCCTCTACGTCTCCGTGGGACTTTTATATACATCAATAGCGTAATATAACCTAACCTAACACAACCTAACATCTCGGTACGAATATTTGACAACATTCCTTTCGAGTTGGACTCTACGTCTCCGTGGGAATTTTATATATATCAATAGCGTAATATAACCTAACCTAAGCCAACCTAACATTTCGGCGGTAACATTTGACAACATTCCTGGCGAGTTGGCCTCTACGTCTCCGTGGGTCCTTCATATACATCAATAACGTAATATAACCTAACCAAACCCAACCTAATCTTTCGGCGCTATTATTTGACCACATTCCTGGCTTGTTGGCCTCTACGTCTCCGTGGGACATTCATATCCATCAATAACGTAATATAACCTGACCTAACCCAACCTAACCTTTCGGCGCCATTATTTGACAACATTCCTGGCGAGTTGGCCTCTACGTCTCCGTGGGACTTTTATATACATCAGTAGCGTAATATAACCTAACCTAACCCAACCTAAGATCTCGGCGCTAATATTTGACAACATTCCTGTCGAGTTGGCCTCTACGTCTCCGTGGGGCCTTCATACACATCAAAAACGTAATATAACCTAACCTAACCCAACCTAACATCTCGGCGGTAATATTTGACAACATTCCTGGCGAGTTGGCCTCTACGTCTCCGTGGGACTTTTATATACATCAATAACGTAATATAACCTAACCTAATCCAACCTAACCTTTCGGCGCTATTATTTGACAACATTTCTGGCGAGTTGGCCTCTACGTCTCCGTGGGAATTTTATATATATCAATAGCGTAATAGAACCTAACCTAACCCAACCTAACACCTCGGCGGTAATATTTGACAACATTCCTGGCGAGTTGGCCTCTACGTCTCCGTAGGGCCTTATATATATCAATAACATAATATAACCTAACCTAGCACAACCCAACCTCTCGGCACTAATATTTGACAACATTCCTGGCGAGTTGGCCTCTACGTTTCCGTGGGGCTTTTATATACATCAATAACGTAATATAACCTAACCTAACCCAAAGTAACGTCTCGGAGGTAATGTTTAACCACATTCCTGGCTTGTTGGCCTCTACGTTTCCGTGAGACCTTTATATACATCAATAACGTAATATAACCTAACCTAACCCAACCTAACATCTCGGCGGTAATAGTTGACAACATTCCTGGCGAATTGGCCTCTACGTCTCCGTGAGACTTTCATATCCATCAATAACGTAATATAACATTATATAAACCAACCCAACACCTCGGCGGTAATATTTGACAACATTCCTGGCGAGTTGGCCTCTACGTCTCCGTAGGGCCTTATATACATCAATAACGTAATATAACCTAACCTAACACAACCCAACCTCTCGGCACTAATATTTGACAACATTCCTGGCGAGTTGGCCTCTACGTTTCCGTGGGGCTTTTATATACATCAATAACGTAATATAACCTAACCTAACCCAAAGTAACGACTCGGAGGTAATGTTTAACCACATTCCTGGCTTGTTGGCATCTACGTTTCCGTGAGACCTTTATATACATCAATAACGTAATATAACCTAACCTAACCCAACCTAACATCTCGGCGGTAATAGTTGACAACATTCCTGGCGAATTGGCCTCTACGTCTCCGTGAGACTTTCATATCCATCAATAACGTAATATAACATTATATAAACCAACCTAACCTCTCGGCGCTATTATTTGACAACATTCCTGGCGAGTTGGCCTCTACGTGTCCGTGGGACTTTTATATACATCAATAACGTAATATAACCTAACCTAACCCAACCTAACATTTCGGCGCTATTATTTGACAACATTCCTGGCGAGTTGGCCTCTACGTCTCCGTGAGACCTTCATATCCATCAATAACGTAATATAACCTAACTTAACCCAGCCTAACCTTTCGGCGCTATTATTTGACAACATTCCTGGCGAGTTGGCCTCTACGTATCCGTGGGACTTTTATATACATCAATAACGTAATATAACCTAACCTAATCCAACCTAACCTTTCGGCGCTATTATTTGACCACATTCCTGGCGAGTTGGACTCTACGTCTCCGTGGGACCTTCATGTACATCAATAACGTAAAATAACCTAACCTAAGCCAACCTAACATTTCAGCGGTAATATTTGACAACATTCCTGGCGAGTTGGCGTCTACGTCTCCGTGGGGCCTTTATATACATCAATAACGTAATATAACCTAACCTAACACAACCCAACCTCTCGGTACTAATATTTGACAACATTCCTGGCGAGTTGGCCTCTACGTCTCCGTAGGGCCTTATATATATCAATAACATAATATAACCTAACCTAGCACAACCCAACCTTTCGGCGCTATTATTTGACAACATTCCTGGCGAGTTGGCCTCTACGTTTCCGTGGGGCTTTTATATACATCAATAACGTAATATAACCTAACCTAACCCAAAGTAACGTCTCGGAGGTAATGTTTAACCACATTCCTGGCTTGTTGGCCTCTACGTTTCCGTGAGACCTTTATATACATCAATAACGTAATATAACCTAACCTAACCCAACCTAACATCTCGGCGGTAATAGTTGACAACATTCCTGGCGAATTGGCCTCTACGTCTCCGTGAGACTTTCATATCCATCAATAACGTAATATAACATTATATAAACCAACCCAACACCTCGGCGGTAATATTTGACAACATTCCTGGCGAGTTGGCCTCTACGTCTCCGTAGGGCCTTATATACATCAATAACGTAATATAACCTAACCTAACACAACCCAACCTCTCGGCACTAATATTTGACAACATTCCTGGCGAGTTGGCCTCTACGTTTCCGTGGGGCTTTTATATACATCAATAACGTAATATAACCTAACCTAACCCAAAGTAACGACTCGGAGGTAATGTTTAACCACATTCCTGGCTTGTTGGCATCTACGTTTCCGTGAGACCTTTATATACATCAATAACGTAATATAACCTAACCTAACCCAACCTAACATCTCGGCGGTAATAGTTGACAACATTCCTGGCGAATTGGCCTCTACGTCTCCGTGAGACTTTCATATCCATCAATAACGTAATATAACATTATATAAACCAACCTAACCTCTCGGCGCTATTATTTGACAACATTCCTGGCGAGTTGGCCTCTACGTGTCCGTGGGACTTTTATATACATCAATAACGTAATATAACCTAACCTAACCCAACCTAACATTTCGGCGCTATTATTTGACAACATTCCTGGCGAGTTGGCCTCTACGTCTCCGTGAGACCTTCATATCCATCAATAACGTAATATAACCTAACTTAACCCAGCCTAACCTTTCGGCGCTATTATTTGACAACATTCCTGGCGAGTTGGCCTCTACGTATCCGTGGGACTTTTATATACATCAATAACGTAATATAACCTAACCTAATCCAACCTAACCTTTCGGCGCTATTATTTGACCACATTCCTGGCGAGTTGGACTCTACGTCTCCGTGGGACCTTCATGTACATCAATAACGTAAAATAACCTAACCTAAGCCAACCTAACATTTCAGCGGTAATATTTGACAACATTCCTGGCGAGTTGGCGTCTACGTCTCCGTGGGGCCTTTATATACATCAATAACGTAATATAACCTAACCTAACACAACCCAACCTCTCGGTACTAATATTTGACAACATTCCTGGCGAGTTGGCCTCTACGTCTCCGTAGGGCCTTATATATATCAATAACATAATATAACCTAACCTAGCACAACCCAACCTTTCGGCGCTATTATTTGACAACATTCCTGGCGAGTTGGCCTCTACGTTTCCGTGGGGCTTTTATATACATCAATAACGTAATATAACCTAACCTAACCCAAAGTAACGTCTCGGAGGTAATGTTTAACCACATTCCTGGCTTGTTGGCCTCTACGTTTCCGTGAGACCTTTATATACATCAATAACGTAATATAACCTAACCTAACCCAACCTAACATCTCGGCGGTAATAGTTGACAACATTCCTGGCGAATTGGCCTGTACGTCTCCGTGGGACATTCATATCCATCAATAACGTAATATAACCTGACCTAACCCAACCTAACCTTTCGGCGCCATTATTTGACAACATTCCTGGCTAGTTGGCCTCTACGTCTCCGTGGGACCTTCCTATACATCAATAACGTAATATAACCTAACCTAACCCAACCTAACATTTCGGCACTAATATTTGACAACATTCCTGGCTAGTTGGACTCTACGTCTCCGTGGGAACTTTATATATATCAATAGCGTAATATAACCTAACCTAACCCAACCTAACACCTCGGCGGTAATATTTGACAACATTCCTGGCGAGTTGGCCTCTACGTCTCCGTAGGGCCTTATATACATCAATAACGTAATATAACCTAACCTAACACAACCCAACCTCTCGGCACTAATATTTGACAACATTCCTGGCGAGTTGGACTCTACGTCTCCGTGGGAATTTTATATATATCAATAGCGTAATATAACCTAACCTAACCCAACCTAACACCTCGGCGGTAATATTTGACAACATTCCTGGCGAGTTGGCCTCTACGTCTCCGTAGGGCCTTATATACATCAATAACGTAATATAACCTAACCTAACCCAAAGTAACGTCTCGGAGGTAATGTTTAACCACATTCCTGGCTTGTTGGCCTCTACGTTTCCGTGAGACCTTTATATACATCAATAACGTAATATAACCTAACCTAAGCCAACCTAACATTTCGGCGGTAATATTTGACAACATTCCTGGCGAGTTGGCCTCTACGTCTCCGTGGGGCCTTTATATACATCAATAACGTAATATAACCTAACCTAACACAACCCAACCTCTCGGTACTAATATTTGACAACATTCCTGGCGAGTTGGCCTCTACGTCTCCGTGGGACCTTCATATACATTAATAACGCAATATAACATAACCTAACCCAACCTAACCTTTCGGCGCTATTATTTGACCACATTCCTGGCTTGTTGGCCTCTACGTCTCCGTGGGACTTTTATATACATCAATAGCGTAATATAACCTAACCTAACACAACCTAACATCTCGGTACTAATATTTGACAACATTCCTGGCTTGTTGGCCGCTACGTCTCCGTGGGACATTCATATCCATCAATAACGTAATTTAACCTAAAATAACCCAACGTAACGTCTCGGCTGTAATATTTCACAACATTCCTGGCTTGTTGGCCTCTATGTTTCCGTGGGACCTTTATATACATCAATAACGTAATATAACCTAACCTAACCCAACCTAACCTGTCGGCGCTATTATTTGACAACATTCCTGGCGAGTTGGCCTCTACGTCTCCGTGGGACCTTCATATACATCAATAACGTAATATAACCTAACCTAACCCAACCTAACCTTTCGGCGCTATTATTTGACCACATTCCTGGCTTGTTGGCCTCTACGTCTCCGTGGGACTTTTATATACATCAATAGCGTAATATAACCTAACCTAACACAACCTAACATCTCGGTACTAATATTTGACAACATTCCTGGCTTGTTGGCCTCTACGTCTCCGTGGGACTTTTATATACATCAATAGCGTAATATAACCAAACCTAACACAACCTAACATCTCGGTACGAATATTTGACAACATTCCTTTCGAGTTGGACTCTACGTCTCCGTGGGAATTTTATATATATCAATAGCGTAATATAACCTAACCTAACCCAACCTAAGATCTCGGCGCTAATATTTGACAACATTCCTGTCGAGTTGGCCTCTACGTCTCCGTGGGACATTCATATCCATCAATAACGTAATTTAACCTAAAATAACCCAACGTAACGTCTCGGCGGTAATATTTGACAACATTCCTGGCGAGTTGGCCTCTACGTCTCCGTGGGACTTTTATATACATCAATAACGTAATATAACCTAACCTAATCCAACCTAACCTTTCGGCGCTATTATTTGACAACATTTCTGGCGAGTTGGCCTCTACCTCTCCGTGGGAATTTTATATATATCAATAGCGTAATAGAACCTAACCTAACCCAACCTAACACCTCGGCGGTAATATTTGACAACATTCCTGGCGAGTTGGCCTCTACGTCTCCGTAGGGCCTTATATATATCAATAACATAATATAACCTAACCTAGCACAACCCAACCTCTCGGCACTAATATTTGACAACATTCCTGGCGAGTTGGCCTCTACGTTTCCGTGGGGCTTTTATATACATCAATAACGTAATATAACCTAACCTAACCCAAAGTAACGTCTCGGAGGTAATGTTTAACCACATTCCTGGCTTGTTGGCCTCTACGTTTCCGTGAGACCTGTATATACATCAATAACGTAATATAACCTAACCTAACCCAACCTAACATCTCGGCGGTAATAGTTGACAACATTCCTGGCGAATTGGCCTCTACGTCTCCGTGAGACTTTCATATCCATCAATAACGTAATATAACATTATATAAACCAACCCAACACCTCGGCGGTAATATTTGACAACATTCCTGGCGAGTTGGCCTCTACGTCTCCGTAGGGCCTTATATACATCAATAACGTAATATAACCTAACCTAACACAACCCAACCTCTCGGCACTAATATTTGACAACATTCCTGGCGAGTTGGCCTCTACGTTTCCGTGGGGCTTTTATATACATCAATAACGTAATATAACCTAACCTAACCCAAAGTAACGACTCGGAGGTAATGTTTAACCACATTCCTGGCTTGTTGGCCTCTACGTTTCCGTGAGACCTTTATATACATCAATAACGTAATATAACCTAACCTAACCCAACCTAACATCTCGGCGGTAATAGTTGACAACATTCCTGGCGAATTGGCCTCTACGTCTCCGTGAGACTTTCATATCCATCAATAACGTAATATAACATTATATAAACCAACCTAACCTCTCGGCGCTATTATTTGACAACATTCCTGGCGAGTTGGCCTCTACGTGTCCGTGGGACTTTTATATACATCAATAACGTAATATAACCTAACCTAACCCAACCAAACATTTCGGCGCTATTATTTGACAACATTCCTGGCGAGTTGGCCTCTACGTCTCCGTGGGACGTTTATGTACATCAATAGCGTAATATAACCTAACCTAACCCAACCTAAGATCTCGGCGACATTATTTGACAACTTTCCTGTCGAGTTGGCCTCTACGTCTCCGTGGGACTTTTATATACATCAATAGCGTAATATAACCTAACCTAACACAACCTAACATCTTGGTACTAATATTTGACAACATTCCTGGCTTGTTGGCCGCTACGTCTCCGTGGGACATTCATATCCATCAATAACGTAATTTAACCTAAAATAACCCAACGTAACGTCTCGGCTGTAATATTTCACAACATTCCTGGCTTGTTGGCCTCTATGTTTCCGTGGGACCTTTATATACATCAATAACGTAATATAACATAACCTAACCCAACCTAACCTTTCGGCGCTATTATTTGACCACATTCCTGGCTTGTTGGCCTCTACGTCTCCGTGGGACTTTTATATACATCAATAGCGTAATATAACCTAACCTAACACAACCTAACATCTCGGTACGAATATTTGACAACATTCCTTTCGAGTTGGACTCTACGTCTCCGTGAGAATTTTATATATATCAATAGCGTAATATAACCTAACCTAAGCCAACCTAACATTTCGGCGGTAATATTTGACAACATTCCTGGCGAGTTGGCCTCTACGTCTCCGTGGGACCTTCATATACATCAATAACGTAATATAACCTAACCTAACCCAACCTAACCTGTCGGCGCTATTATTTGACAACATTCTTGGCGAGTTGGCCTCTACGTCTCCGTGGGACTTTTATATACATCAATAGCGTAATATAACCAAACCTAACACAACCTAACATCTCGGTACGAATATTTGACAACATTCCTTTCGAGTTGGACTCTACGTCTCCGTGGGAATTTTATATATATCAATAGCGTAATATAACCTAACCTAACCCAACCTAAGATCTCGGCGCTAATATTTGACAACATTCCTGTCGAGTTGGCCTCTACGTCTCCGTGGGGCCTTCATACACATCAAAAACGTAATATAACCTAACCTAACCCAACTTAACATCTCGGCGGTAATATTTGACAACATTCCTGGCGAGTTGGCCTCTACGTCTCCGTGGGACTTTTATATACATCAATAACGTAATATAACCTAACCTAATCCAACCTAACCTTTCGGCGCTATTATTTGACAACATTTCTGGCGAGTTGGCCTCTACCTCTCCGTGGGAATTTTATATATATATCAATAGCGTAATAGAACCTAACCTAACCCAAC